>JBBYHH010413802.1:0-11651 GCA_038382905.1 Daphne laureola
CTGGTACAATATGTGAAGCACTATGATGAGGACGAGGTTGAGAAGACACAGAGATTTATCAGAGGACTGAGGCCAGACATCAGTAGAGGTCTCGTTACATTGGATCTCACCTCCTATCATGGCGCAGTACAGAAGGCTCTGCTCATTAAGTGAGATGAGCTGAGAGGAAAGACAGTACCTTCCCAGCCCTAGACGGGTGGGAAGAGTTCAGGGTATCAAGGACCTGGCAATAAGACGGGATGTTTTGGCAGGTTCCGCAAGACTGACAGGTATGACAAGAATATAGGGTCTACAGGGACTATACCAGCATGCCAACACTGTGGCAGGAACTATAGAGGGGAATGTTATCCCCGATGGAGCACAACATCATGCACGGGGCCCAAAAATGCATGCTACCAGCGAACAGTATCATCGACCTTCTGGTCACATCGACCTCCCGGTTGGTTCTCCCAGACAAATCAAATCATCGACCACTTGGCCGGCATCGACCGCCTGGTCGATTCTCCCGAATGGAAAAAACCTGCAAACAATTACACTTACCATGTGACTAGCCCCGGGAGTCACCGGGCCCCACCTTCGACCCGGGAACTAGCCTCAACTAACCCGATATGCAAATCGCAAGCCCACAATACATATAAAGCAAGTTGAACCCTTACCTGATAAACCGCAGAATTACCATACTTTCCTTACTTTCCCGAGGCAACTCATAAATTCGGCAGCCCTCCGGCTGAATTTCGACGCTGCCCAATCACAGAAACATAGCTGAACAATCACACAACAATAATACACACAATACTCAGATTACTGATCATAATTCAAATAAAAAATAGCTTTCTTTCAAGCTTTATCTTAAATTGGCCAAGTCATGTACTAGACGACGAATCGAACAAAATTCCGTCAAGAAACCACTTACTAATCCAGAAGTTCATATCCAAACTGTTTCGAACTATAATCCAACATTTTCTGGGAAATACCAACTTAATCCACAACTTATAAATTCGGCCATAGTATACTAATAAATCCAACCAACCATGGAAATGTTGCCGAAAACCCACATAATAAATTAGGAGTTCAATTTCAACTCCATTCCAACACTAATCCAACCTTCAACAAAAAATCACATTCTCAATCATTTCCTAAAATTCGGCCAAATGTAGTAAAGTGGCCAAATAACAGAAATATTTCTAAACATGCATTTATTACCAACAGAGAAGCTTACTTCTCATCAAACAACCATCAAAGTCTTCATCTTTTCATACTCGTGCATTTTTTGCCCAAATTCACAAAATATGACCAACTTATCAAAATATTACCAAATGTCCTTTTAACCACCAAACTAACTCACCTTTCACCCAAATCCACCATTCTTTATCAAACATAACTTTAAATTCAACACTTATCAACTTTGGCCAAATGAAGGACAAGTGGCTAACCTAACCAAATGTTGTCTAAATTCCGCATTCTTATTTAGGAACTTAATTCCATTCTTAATTCATCTCAAATCCAACATTTAACAAAAACAACATCATCTCCCATCTTACATATACAATTCGGCCAACATGTGGAAACACATTAAGAGAACCTTTCTCAACAATTCAACATTGATTTAGGAGCTCTCTTGCACCACGAATTCAACTTTAATTCATACTTTAACAAAGAACATCATCCATTAGCAAAGTCCATAAATTCAGCGAACAGTTGAACATCAGGGAGAATATTCCAATCATCTTGTTTTCTATGTAGAAACATTCTAAACACAATTCAACACAATTCCACACTTTGCTCATTAACAATTCATACATTGACCAACTTTGACCAACCTTGACCATGGCTTAACTTAATGATTGAAGGTTAGTTTCCAACATGAAATGTGTTCATAATGATCCTATTAATACTTTAGAACCAACATTTCATCTCATTACTTCCCAAATCACAAAATCATAATTCACCCAATTTCCTCATTCTTGAGAAATTCAACTATCACAAGGAATGATGTTATGGTGAAACTCCATACATCAAACATGCTCCTAGTCAGCCCAACAACACTTTGGCATCACGAATTCACCTCAATTAAGAGCACAAAATTCCCAGATTTCTAGGCATAAAGTCGACCATATATAGAACATCAACGGAGGAAGTTCCAACATGAATCCAAGCATGAATTGAGCTACTAATCATCCCCCTAACACATTGGAATCACAATTTCAACTCATTTTTCATCAATTCATCAAATCACAAAATTGCTATAGATCTTTGATGAGCAAATCGGCGATGATAAAAAGAAGAAAAGATGATGGTCCAAACATTAAAAGTGTTTCTAATCACCCATACTACACTTTGGCAACCCATTTTCATGCTAATCTCAAGGTTCAAGAATCCATCAAAATTTCTAACTCTTCCAAGAACCTAAAATAAGCCATGAGAGAAGAAATACATGTAGAAAGGCTTCCTAACTCACCAAAATAACCATGATTCAAGATTTTTCTCTTCAAAATTGGCAAGATTTGGTGAAGCCACCCTTTGCCCATGAGAAGCTTCAAGGCGTCGACCATGGCAGATGAGAAGGGAGGAAAATGAACATGACTTAGTTTTTTTTTCTTTCTTTCCCTTTTTATTTTATTTAGTTACTAACACCATTTCTTTTTCTAACTTAAAAAATAACTTAATTAATTTCCATCATTTATTTATCTTCTCTTCTCATCCAATTTTCCTTTCTTTTTTTTCCTCAATCTTGTTTCAATTTTATCTCTTATAATAATACTAAACATACATTAGTGGATTGTGACATCATTCCACTAACTCTTGCTTTAACCACCTTTCAACACATGTAATCCGCTCACACCATATAATCATATAATATCATCAAATCGTATCCCTTTTTAACCTCTTAATGGCGCCATCAATATCCATTTTCTCCAATTTTTCTGAAATGATCATTTTATCTCTCGAACTAAAATTTAGAAAAATGGCTCGGAACTCACATTTCAACATCGCGATGTGGAATCTCACTGAAATAAACCTCAACGGGGTTTCGAGCTACCAGAAAACATGTTCTGTACGTTTAAAACAAAGCCCGATACTCCAAGGTCAATTTTGGCAAAATGACCCGGAATTCACTTACCAACTCCAGAATGTGAAATCTCAGGAAAATAGTCTTAAATAAATTCCCGAGACACTATACTTGGCAGAAAACGTGCCCCGAATGTTCAAAATGAAGTCCCGGTACTAACAGATTCCGGTCCTGAATAAAATATTTGGAAAAATTTTCCAACGCCCTGGGTTGGTCTGTAACAACTTTTATGTAAATGTAAAGATCATAGTGTCAAATGTTGAAGTTGTGCAAAGTTGCATATTGAGTGGAAGCTTGCAAAAGCAAGCAAGTGGGTACATGGGTAGATTGTAGATACGGTAGTGCCCAACTTGCATGTTCTCATAAATTAATAGCTCCACCATACATATAGCCTTCAACAGAACTCCAATCTCACCTAGCCATGGCCTCATTACAACCTTGGAAAAGGCCATTTGATCGGTGAAGCATACAATGTCCTTTGGGACATTAGTGGATGAGTTTTCGGTCGCTTGCAAGCTTATGGATAGATAATGCCGAGTAAGGCCACATGCACCCACACACGCCCCAAGTCATTGAGAGTAAACACTCAGGGAGTGACCCTCCATTTATTTGATTGAGAACAAATTTCTAAAACTCATGTGATGACATTCATTTCTATTGATGGATGATTCTAACTGATGGGTTAACTTGAGTAGGCATAGACGGATTGTTCCTTTTGAGATTGCATATGTTGTATTTCTAGGGACAAGCAATGTTTTAAGTTTGGGGGTATTATGTATGTCAAATATTTACACCTTATTGTAGTGTTTAGAGTTGAATAATCCATCTCTTTGTGCTTATTTGATTGAATTGTATGCACTTTACTGGTTATTGTGTTATCTTTTGTATGTGCATCAATACAGAGGTGAAATGAGCTAAAATGCATCAAAATGAGGACCTGAGATGATCATCATGCATTGGGGAATCCATATATGAAGTCTCGGGTCAAAAATAGGAGCAAAAGACAAGAAATGAGACTTTGAGTACAGATGGCGCAACCATAGCTCAACCTTGGCTCTATCAGCATAGTGCTAAGGTGTTTGGTGCAAGGTTGGTGGTTACAAGGCTCCATTTTGGTGCTAAAAGGCATCAAACATGAGCTTAAATGATAGAGCATGAAGAGACAAACATTTTTCAACAAATTCTGGGTCAATCGGAGCTCAAACGAAGAAGTTATGGCCTCCAAAAATTGCATGGCGCAAGCTTGGTGCTATTGCTGAAGAGGACATCTTGGTGCTACCTAGGTGCTATCATGGTGGCATCTTAGCGCTATGTCTGTAGCTAAGGAGATTTCTAGACCTCTTGCCCTTATCTTGGCTCCATGATGGTGCTAGGTCATAGTGCCAAGACTCCCTGCCCTGTCTTGACGCTATCTTGGCGCTATCATGGCCCTATCTCAGCGCTATGTCTAATGGATTTCTAATGACGGGATAACTTCAATCTTATCCAATTTTCATCAATTGTACTTGTCGTTTTAGGCTCTTTTACCCGTAATTAGATAGCCTAAGATTCCAACATGTGTATGGGTATTTAGGAACTTTAGATTTAGTATATATATGTAGTTACACTAAGTTTTATTGAGAAAAGATCTATAATTCCGAATTTTAGTAAAGGAGAGGGACTGTTCTTCATCTCCAAAGCTACGGTTTTCAGCCCTTCAACCTCCAATCCAAGAGGGGTTGAAGGGCTAACTTGTGGAACAACATCAATGGGTGAAATGTACTCCTCTTGCTCTTCTATCTTTCTTAATAGTTGCTAATAACTGTTGTCTTTTATCAAATTATAACATTGTTAGAGTTAGGAAAATCAACTATGTCTTAGTCTTTCCTAGCTTAATGTTCATACAACTTATCTCTTTGATTATGCATGTTAGATATCGATTCCTAGAGCTTCTCTCAATTGTAGTATGTTGAATGATGGTCACATTCATACATACCCCTCTAGGTGTTCGATTAATGTCCGAGAGAAGTTTAATCGACACAACAGTTTGAGGAATTAATAGAGTGATCTTCTACGAGTTAGAGATGACCTTATAAGATTAATTGGTGATTAAATTGAGGGCTATAAAACCTCAAGAGTGAGTCTTAGACCACGAGAGTGGCTAAGCTCAATCTAGTTGAAAGAAGTGTTGCTTACTTGAGAGAGTGGCAACACAATCATAGTAACTCTCCAAAATCATCATTCCTAGTGTGCGAGAGTGGCTGGAAAAGATGAATTTTGTCAAGAGATGGATCACAATATCCAAGAGAAACGCGAATCCAATTATAGTAAATCACCTCTAGCATGAATGGAGACTTGTGAGGTGAACCCTTGCTATTTTGTTGAGTTAGTTAGAGTAGGAGAGTTGAGTTTCCTCATCTCGTAGGATTTTGTCCTATTGAATCTTCATATATGTTATTATCAAGACGAGCGTGTTAGGTTCCGACTTCACAGACTTTTGCACATTCGAGTATGTGGAGTCTAGTGACTCCACGATACTCAATTTAGATGTTCGTAGGAGAGAAATCTGTACGAAAAAATTTAGAGTTGGAAGATTGATTGCGGAGAGTCAGAGATGACCTCCGTGGTCGATTAGTAGAGTCAGAGATGACCTACCTCTAGGACATAAATCTAGTTATGCAAGCATGATTGTAGATATGCATAATTCACCTTTGAGAACCTGTATTTTAAAGTCCACAAGTGATGCCACTTCATCCCCTCCATGATCCCTTTTACTTTTCTACACTTACATATGCATTTCACCATGATTTCCATTCTTCTCTTTGCTGCCCATTTCACCTACATTTAGATTAGATACAGATAATACACATTTATATCTTAAATTCTATGATTCTCTTGGGTTCAATCCCTTACTCAATGCCTCATTCTCTCAATGACACAACAAGGGTAGTAAGGTGTTATAAATGTATTTGATTCATTGTAAGTGTATTTACTACACTTGCAAGGGAGTGAAAACACTCTTGATCAAAAACCACAATTACTTTTAGTTGTAGTAATCTAACTTTGATCTACACTTCTCTAAGCTGGAGTACCACCTAAAAATGTTCTTGGTGCGCCAAGGAATTCCAACTATACTCCCATTACAAGATACTCAGTATTTAGCATTGATCATTTAAGAATCATTCACCACAGATAAAGCCCAACAAGATTATTTCCAAATCAAGTAATAGTAGTTCAATTCAAAATCCCTAATTTACCAAAATACACATTTTGGCCCTTCCTCCAAACAATCATCTACCATTTCTTAATTTACACCTCAATTGATAGTGTTTATCAACATAAAAATATAAGCTAATAACATATCATAAAAATTCCCAATCAACCAAGAACACATAATCGACCTAATTGGGAAGTCACCAAGAAATATTCTAATTCATCATGCAATTCAGTAATAACAGTGTAGTTAAGCTAACGATAGAGAAGAGGGAGGTTTTCTTACCTCAGAATTGCCGGCAAACTTGTCAGACCAAAACCCCTGTTCTGCATCATGTCGGGTTGGCGTCAGCTTCTCCAGAGTCTCCCTCTCTGCCCAGTTCATGTCTCCATCATACTTGCCTCTTCGCGCCGCACGGCGTCCTCTGTATGTCAATCTTCATCTCCTTCGGGTCGAGCTCCAAGGATGAAGAACCTGCTAGGATTCCAGAAATCAAATTTGATCCTGATTTCTTCTATTTCTTTTCTTATATAAATATATATAAATTAATTTAGTAATTAATTAATTATTCCCATAAGTATTTAGCGATCTACATAAAAACCACACTTCAACTTATATTTTCATTTCAGCCCTCGTTCTTTTAATCTTGACAGTTTCGTCAACTAATAGTGTCTCTAACTTTAAATATTGTCATTTTAGTCATTAAACTCTTCTTCTTATTTACCAAGAAACCTCTAGTTTTAGAATGTCTAGCAATTTTACGCAATATTTAATAATTATACTTTGTTGGGACACGTCCGGGAGGACGGGTCACAACATTCTCCCCCTTTATAAAAGGACTTCATCCTCGAAGTCCGGTGTAGAAATTTCTTCTACATGTCAACAAACATCGAGAGAATCTTCAGTGACTTGCTCTGCAAGTTTGCTTCTTTCAGTAGTCAGTCAGCTCAGTTTTTTAAAAACTCTGATTGCTTAGCTCGCAAGTCACTGACAGTTCTTCCTAAGCTATGCTCAAATTCTTAGGCTTGGTTCTTCAACTCCCGATCCTCTACTGTAGTTATACTTTTCTCTTTGAATTACTGACCCGACTATAGTTAACAGATTTAAATCATCCTACTAATTTGTGGTTCTTCCTTGTGTTGGAAGTAACACTAATCACACCCAATCCTCCTACTTCTATTGATGTGCCGGGAAAGTGACCATTACACAATTCTCTCACACGGTCCTGAACTCCTGTTAGTAGACTTTCCTCTTAAGGAAAGTAACTTAGGTTGAGAAAACTTTAAGTTTTATCATTATCTGCTTCATCAATCACCATCTAGCTCTTGCAGTATCCTTTCTCCACGATCATCCTAGTTCAGTGTGCTCCCATCAATATCCAGTGAAGTCGTTATTTTGGGTTCTGTGGTTTAGGCAGTTTTACTGCTTCTAATTTTTATGGATTGATCATCAGGTTTTTACTTCTCCTAGATCTATTCTCTTATAGTATTCTATATTGGTTCAGTTTCCCAGTTTTATTCGATGATACTCTCAGTTTTACAGTTTCTGTCCTTCTCAATTCTCCTCAATTTTTGTTATCAGTTCATTCCATTCATTATCTATTCCAATTTCAACTTTCTTCTTAGTTGCTCCGATTCTTGAAATTCATATGTTAACTACTGCTCAGTGATTTTAGTTATTCATCTCAACATAACAAGTTTTAGCCATTTCCATTTTTCCATGTTTCTTTATTCTTTCTTCTTGGTCCCTTAGCCCGTTATCGGCATTCTAAGTTTTCAGCAGTTACTCCGGGTGGATAACTTAAATCTTGGTTCTCGGTATTATCTCCCAAGGGAGTTCTCAATTTTCTTCATCACAGTCATTTTAGTTTTATTCATGACAGTCATCTCAGTCATCTCATAGTTTTTAGTTTTAGTGGTCAACAATGTTGTGTACACTGTACACTCATATACACAACGACAATGATAGTTCAATTGGCCTAATCAGTAGTGTCAGTGTCTGGTTATCAGTTATCCCATAGAGAGAGGCACAGTAGGTCAATTCAGTATGTCAGCAGTAGTCTTAGTAAGTACTCAGAACTACAGCCAAGCTCAGATTTAGCCAATCTCTAGGTGGAAAACAACAAACAGAACTAATTCATTTACACACAGATAGTAAGAAAATCCTAACTCTAGTAATTCAGACGCCATCCTAGACTCTACCATGTAGCGTGCAACATGTTCCTAGTGACTCAACTAATGCATCATAAAATCGATAGTGAACAACCAAACCTTATGTCTAAGACACAGAAGCGTAACATTCACCTGCAGGGGAATGAAGTTCAATTGAATTCATTATATTTTGATTAACAATCCATACCTTAGCTTTTCTTACCGCACCTTGTTACCAAGCATTCTTATCCTTTCCAGATTTGATAACTTTTCTACATAATTGTTCCATTGTTCCTGAAATTACTCGGTACACATGTTAGTCATACATTATTAGATTCTGAAATGCTAGACTTTGGCAAATAAAAAAACTCCATAGAGGAAGTGGTGCAAAAAATTTACCTGATCTTTCTGCGCAGTTTACTTACCGTTACTCTTGGGTGACATTTAGACACTAATACTTAGCAAGCAAGTTTTACAATTTTACACACTTTGAACTCAGGTTATGATACCAACTGTTGTGACGTTGAACTGACCACACAAACATTTGTGGTCCATGGTCACAACTCTCAAGATCTTTCCTAAACTACTCTGATGTTTATAAAACAAAATAGTTTAATTGGTTGAAAATAACTCAAAAGAGTAGTTTGGAAGATTAAAAGTAAGTATACAGTTCCGACGTTCAAAGTGTAAGTTGCTTGCTAAGTAAGAAAGAAAGAAAGTTCAAACTAAAAATGCTAAACATCGTCCTAAGCCTTCCTTGCTGGTGCTGCTGCTTTCCATCTTCATCTCCTTCGCATTAAGCTCCCAGGATGAAGAACCAGCTGGGATTCCAGAAATTAAATTTGATCATGATTTCTTCTATTTGTTTTCTTATATAAATATATATATATTTATTCAATAATTAATTAATTAGTCCCATAAGTATTTAGTGATCTACATAAAAACCGCACTTCAACTTATATTTTCATTTTAGCCCTCTTTCTTTTCATCTTGAAAGTTTTTTCACCCAATAGTGTCTCTAACTTTAAATACTTTATTGGGACACGTCACGGAGGACGGGTCATAACATTCTCCCCCCTTTATAAAAGGACTTCATCATCCATGTCCGGTGTAGAAGTTTCTTCTACATGTCAACAAACATCAAGAGAATCTTCAGTGACTTGCTCTACAAGTTTTGTTCTTTCAGTAGTCAGTCAGCTCAGTTTTTTTAAAACTCTGATTGCTTAGCTCGCAAGCCACTCACAGTTCTTGCTAAGCTATGCTCAAATTCTCAGGCTTGGTTATTCAACTCCCGATCCTCTACTATAGTTATACTTTTCTCTTTCAATTACGGATCCGACTACCTTCAACAGTTTTAAATCTTCCTACTAATTTGTGGTTCTTCCTTGTGTTGCAAGAAACACTAATCACACCCAAGCCTCCTACTTCTGCTGATGTGTCGAGAAAGTGGCCATTACACCATTCTCTCGTACAGTCCTGAACTCCTGTTACCAGACTTTCATGTTAAGGAAAGTAACTTAGGTTGAGCAACCTTTACATTTTATCCTTATCTGCTTCATCAATCACTATCTACCTCTTGCAGTATCCTTTCTTCATGATCATCCTAGTTCAGTGTGCTCCTATCAATATCCAGTGACATCTTTAATTTGGGTTTCATGGTTTAGTCAGTTTTACAGCTTCTATTTTTTCTTGATTGATCATCATGCTTCTACTTCTCTTAGATCTAATCTCTTATAGTATTCTATCTTGTTCAGTTTCTCAGTTTTATTCGATGATACTCTTAATTGTATAGTTTCTATCCTTATTAGTTCTCCTCAATTTTAGTTATCAGTTCTTTCCAGTCATTAGCTATTCCAATTTCAACTATCTTCTTAGTTGCTCTGATTCTTGAAATTCATATGTTAACTACTGCTCAGTGATTTTAGTTATTCATCTCGACGTTACCAGTTTTAGCCATTTCTAGTTTTCCATGTTTCTTTATTCTTTTTTCTTGGTGCCTTAGCTAGTTATCCATATTTTTTTAGTTTTCAGAAGTTACTCCCGGTGGATAACTAAAATCTCGGTTCTCTATTTTATCTCCCAAAGGAGTTCTCAGTTTTCTTCATCATAGTCATTTTAGTTATATTCATTACAGTCATCTCAGGCGTCTCGCAATTGTTAGTGTCAATGGTCGATAATGTTGTGTAACCTGTACACTCACATACATAATGACAATGGTAGTTCAATTGGCCTAATCAGTACCATCAGTGTTTAGTTATTAGTTATCCCATAGAGTTCATCATAGTAGGTCAATTCAGTACGTCAGCAGTAGTCTTACTATGTACTCCAAGCTACGTGTAAGCACGGCTCTAGCTGATTTATTGGTGGCAAACAACAAACACAACTAATTCATTCACACACAGAAAGTAAGAAAATCCTAACTCTAGTAATCAAGATGGCACCGTAGACTCTACCATGCAGCGTGCAACGTGTTCCTAGTGACTCCAATAATGCAACACAAAATCGACACTGAACAACCAAACCTTATGTCTAAAACACATAAGGGTAACATTCAGTTGCAGGGGAAGGAAGTTCAATTAAATTCACTATATTTCGATTCACAATCCATACCTTAGCTTTTCTTACCGCACCTTCAACCTGAGCATTCTTATCCTTTCTAGCTTTTACAAGTTTTCCGCGTTATTGTTCCTGAACTTACTGGGTACACATGTTAGTCATACATTATTATATTCTGAAATACTAGACTTTGGAAAATCAAGAAATCCATAGAGGAAGTGGCGCCATAAAGTTACCTGATCTTTCTGCGCATTTTACTTACCGTTATTCTCGGGTGACCTTTAGACACTACTACTTATAGCAAGCATGTTTTAGAAAACCATTTTCAAAATTTTACACACTTTACACTCAGGCTCTTATACCAACTGTTGTGACGTTGAAATGACCACACAAACATCTGTGGTTCATGGTCACAACTCCCAAGATCTTTCGTAAACTACTACGATGTTTATAAAATAAGATTGTTTAATTGGTTGAAAATAACTCAAAAGAGTAGTTTGGAAGATTAAAAGTATGTATACAGTTCTGATGTTCAAAGTGTAAGTTGCTTTGTTACAGTCACCTCGGGCGGACGGTGACTTTCCTATATTATTTGTCCGATGGTCGGATTCTGCTATTGCCAGGACTCTGTTCCAGACATGTCGAATACATTTTCTGGTAATTCTCATCTCTCAGGACCCCA
>JBBYHH010413913.1:0-11650 GCA_038382905.1 Daphne laureola
TTGATATGTTTTTCCCTCCATACACATGCTTTTGTTGAAGTTTGTTAGTACTTAGTATGGGCGCAAGTGTATTTTTATAGGTATTCCATGTCGGGAGCGAAAAGGAAAGAATCTAGTGGAAAAACGCAAGGAAAAGCAAAGCGAAGGACCCGAATGCAAACATGAAAAAAGATCAAGGAGAAAGGATGAGAAAAGACTCAGGCGACGCCGGTACACAGAGCCAGGCGATCGCCTGGCCCCAAAGTTGAGCGAAACTGACAGGGTGTCAGGCGAGACGCAGATGAACGAGTGCACAAACTTAGGCGATCGATCTCCTGCGCCCAGAATCTAAAACTGGCAGGGGGCCAGGCGAACTCCAGGTGACGGGCTGCACAAGGCCAGGCGATTGCCTGGCCACAGACCCCAGATTTTAATGAAGTTTTAATTCTTCCCAAAAACCATAATTCATGGTGTTTCATTTGGGTCACTGCTCCATCGAAGCTAACAGAAAAACATTAAACTTTGACGGCATGTGCTCCCACGTGCCGAGTTCGGTGAGCGCAGGCCCTTAATTGTAGATTTCGAAAGAAACTAAAAAAAATTGGTTCTCCTATGGTTAGTCCTATCTCTTCCTCTTCATGCGTCGCTGGTATAGAAATTGAAGTTTTCCTTCGATCCATGGTGCTAGTTTTCTCCCCAGTGTGGCACTTATCGGAGGTGCTCCGCCAGTTCATTGTCATCTTCGCTTCTGATTTTGGCACGGCGGCATTGTTGTGGTTCTGGTCATCACTTGGTGGCCCTCTAGAGACGTCTTGCTCCTTTTTTGGCGGTGTCTCCGTTTCTGGCTTGGGCGTGTGGAGCTCGGCATGTCATTTTCTCGTCTCCTCATTGCCCTGCCTTGCAAGTTTATGGAGGTGGATGAGGTGGGCCTTGCTGGCTGTGGTTGGGTTTGTTTTCAGCGCGAAAGTGTCATCGGGCGATAGCACTCTAGTGTTCCCAATTGCTGTGATGCCCTTGCCCTCTGCGGGTGGCAAGGCGGTGTGGGTTCTGTCTCATTTTTCTGCCTTTGATTTGCCTTCGCAGGTGTTGTTCGAGGGCGGTGGTGAGGATACCTGGAGTGTAGTGGTACTTTTTTCTGGGCTGGTCTTTAACGGGTGTTGTCGTGGCCCTTTCTTCTCAGGGCGGCAATGGGTCAACATGATTTTTGGGTCTAACGGGTGGTTCCGTGAGCAGTGGCGGATCTATGTATTCTCAAGGGGTATCCATGGACACCCCTTATTTCTTAATAATTTATATTTAGGGTATATAATTTATTGGGTTAATCCTTTAAAAATTCTAATGGACCTCCTATATTTTGTGATATATGTTTCTATATTTTATAGTTGATATGTTTCAAATATCTTACAACACTAAGAGGCGTCAATTTTTTTATGCAAAATGCATTTTTATTTTTTCAAATATCTTTTTATCTTCAATTTTATAATTGGTCTAAAAAAATTCTTAGATGGTTTGTTTTTATAATTGATTTTGGTGTACATTTCTCGGCTTATTTGTCTAGTTACATTACATTATAATATAATATAAAATAGGAAGTGAAAAACCAAAATTTTCTCACTTTAATCCTTGTACCAAGTCAAAATGCTACTAAAATATTGAAATGAGAAATGTTACATTCATTGGAATATTTAAATGGACATCCTTTCTAAAAAATTCTGGATCCGCCATTGTCCGTGAGGGAGGTATTTGTTGTTGGTTGTTTTGGAAAGGTGACGATTGTTGATAGTGTTCGGAAGGATGGAGCAATAGAGGTTGGACATGAGGAAGCGGTGGTCGTAGTTGCAACACTGAGGAGGGTTGTACCTTGCCCAAAGAAACGAAGTTTCTGTGTAGGCTACTCAAGATCTGGATCTTCTTGGATAGCTGAAGTCTGTCTGGGGATTGAATTGATCCGAGTGTTTTTGTGATTTTGTCTAGTGCAGGTTTTAGACTTATCTCAGTATGGTAGGTTCTCTCTGATGTGGTGTAGATCTGTCAATCATTTGAGAAAGCACAACACTGATGGAGATGATATCTCATTGTCATCTCACCCCTTTTTCATACCTCATCATCTCAAGGAATGCAAATTAAGCCATGGAGGTGTACTGACTAGTCTTTTCACTAGTTCTTTGGTAGTGAACTTAGGTGTCTATTTTCTATTGTTGTGGTTATTTCCTTTGGTTATTGCTAGTCGTCTAGATTGCTTCATGTTTGGGATTATTTTCTTTATATTCTCATTATTGGTGTTGGAGAAACTCTATATTTGCTCTTTGGATTTTTAAATAATATATCGGTATTTCCCCGTAAAAATAAATAAATAATTGTAGATTCGATTTCTTACTCATGTGAACAAAAACTTCATAAGTGTAAGGCTAATAAATTAGGTTACAATTTGTGTTTCACAAGGTGTTTGGGACTTATAAGTATTTCGTTTAGGTCTCTCTTTATTTTTTTAGTTATTATTTAAGCAGACTTTCAACTCTAATACAAGTATTGATTCTTGAGGCAAATTCTCTTGTTCTCTATTTACTCAACATCTGATATCAGAGTATAAAAGAAATCTAAAGATTTGATCAAAGAGAGGATAATGATTGATTCAATGAAGATTATGAGCATTGGGGTATGTTTATGAAGAACCTGTTGCGTTCTAAGGAGTTTTGGAACGTTATTGAATCTGGTTGAGAAACCCTCGTCCAGGCAAACACTAACCGAGGATTAAAAGAAGACATTATAAGAGACGAGGTCGAATGACCTAAAAGCTATGAACTACTTGTTCCAATCTATAGATAAGTCTACCCTCAAGGCCATTGCACATAACGTTATGATGAAAGAATTACGAGATTCTATGAAGGTAAAATATCAAGGGAACGCAAGGGTGAAGCGTGCACAACTTTAAATTCGGAGGAGGAATTCTAAAGTGCTAAAAATGGAGAGTCAATCACTGACTTGAAAAATTGTTTAACATGCTAACTTGTGATTTGGACATTCAAGTATTCAAAGATTCCCAGTGAAAAAAAAAAATAGTAACTAGTAGTAATTCGTGTGGAAATATGTCCTTGAAGTATTTACCCAATATTCTATATGCTACAATTTGCTGCATGGTGTACAAGTAGAAATGAGAAACACTAAGCTGCAAACACATATGTCTACTCTAAATATTATAAATATGCCCATTTAATCTGATCAGCTAATTAAAAATCTATTCATTTGTTTGATTAATCATTTGAGTAGGTTGATTGAACCAGAATCTATGCTCAGATCTATCAACTTCAGATAGCAAAGCCTTTTTTGTCCTAATCAAGGAAGCCAGAGTTGGTGGATCATATGGAGGAGGCAGAGTACAAGGACCTGTATCCGACGGACTCCTCACCAATGATTCCCTCATGAACTTCTCATACGGCCCTTCGGCATTGCAGACCATCTCCTCCGGGCAGATCTCCACCGCGCCCCTCGGGACGGTCGGCCTGTACGTTAAGAGCTTCGCGTACTCGTTCAACAAATGAAACATGTAATCATACACGTACTCCATCTTCAGCTCGTCTCTGATGAATCTGCTTGCCGTTATCCCAATGTTCTCCGCCTGCAGATATATATCAGAAGCACAGATATTTAACCGAAAGCGGGGGAATTTGTGTTCCGAAAACCGCAAAGATATCAACTTTAATCTCTACCTCTTTCATGTGGGCATTACCCCACGTGACGCCGTGATTAATTGATCTGCACTTATCATCCTCCTTAACAGGCCAATAATGTTGCATAGGCATCAAACCTCTGGTGAAGAAATCGTAGTAATGCGGCGTTACCAAGAAGGTTACAGAGTCACAGGCAAGAATGTACTTCTCACTAACAGACCATGCAGATCCTTCAATATAAATCTTAAACCTGGAAAAAACATATAACGACGGTCTTGAGTTCAACTCCTACCTGAATCAATCAGCAACAACAAAGAAAGCATATCGATATCGATATATATATTTACCTATGGATGCATTGGCTTGTGAGGTCTGATTGTTTGTATCCTTCCTTTGTTTCTTTAAGCCAATCCTGAGCGTAGAGACGAGCACCCCAATCCTGTTCTTCAGAGACATTACATTTGAGTAGATCTTGTCTAGTCTCGGCGACATCCGGATTGCCCTTCCAGTAAGCATACGGTTCTCTGTCCGACCATTTGGTCAGTTTGTTGCTTTCCATCAAGTCTTTCAACAGGTTCTCCCATTGCCTTATGTTGATCTCAGGCCTAGGAAAACAAGTTTAATTTCTTGTTGCCCAGGCAAAAGAATTATGTTCCGTTTACTTGTGATTTGTTTTTTTTTTTCCGAATTTTCTTTGTAAATGTTTGATCATATAACTAACTTTCAAGTGATGGGAAAATCTTAGGTCCGTTTTCAACTTTTCCATGCCTAATTTTCTTTGTAAATACTTAGATGTATAACTAACTATTAATTGATAGAAAACTTGTTTTCCAAACTTTAGGAAACTCATATGTTAAAATGGAAAATCTTGTTTTAAAGGTTTCCATTTTAATACTAGAATTTTTTTAAATTTGGAAAATAAAGTTTTCCATTCATTAAAAGTTAGTTATACACCAAAGTATTTACAAAGGAAATTGAGAATGAGAAAAAAGAAAAAAAATTCCACAACTAAACTAGACGGATCTTTATTTTTCAAATATTAGAAAATTTTAATACAATATTAAAAATGGAAACCTTCTAAACAAGGTTCACTAACTTAATAGATACTTAATACTCTACAGTTTTTTAGAGTTTGGAAAATAAGATTTTTCATCACTTAAAAATTAGTTACACGATGAAACAACATTTAGGAAGGAAATTTGGTGATTGAAAACTTTGATTTTTTTTCACAAATAAAAGGACTTTAATGATAAGGAAGAGTGTTCGCAAGTAATTACCAACTTACCATCCCCAGAAGGACCAATCAGGGAAGACGATATCCAGTGTTTCGTTATCGGCGCAGTACCGGAACAGCGGCGGAGGCGGCGGGGCATCAGGGCCGGTATGCTTGTCGGACTTAATAACCGGCCAGTCAACACAGTCAAACATGAGGTCCAGATCACGAATCTGGCCGGGGTATCTCCGGAGCAACTGTAAGATCCCCCACAGCGTATAATCATCTCTGCTCTGAAACCCCTTCTCGTATTGCTTAACGTACGCCTTTCCGTTCTTGATGATCAGCCGGAAGTTGGCCGTCCGGCTGCCTTGTGCCACCATTTCGCGGGTGATCCCGGTGTAGGCCCAGGGACGGAGGTCCTCGTGGATCCAACGGAAGTAGTCTGGACACGTGGGTGAATTTTGACCGTTCAGATGTTCGTGGCGTTGTGGGTAGTTTGTGGGGCATTTTCCGGTGAGGTTGTGCGCACGACAGTCCAGTGGGAACTCTGGCTTTTTGTAAAGGCTGTGAGGCACTACTATGGGTTTGTCGGTTGAGGAATCCACCAACGACTGCAGACAAAAAAAAAACAAATGTCATGAAATTAATCTTTCAGGGTGAAAGAGTACTTAAAATGAAACAGAAATGCTACAAACAATTGCTTTGAATATTCTTCTATTAAATATTTGTAATGTATATTGCATGTATTTTTGATAAACCTAAAATTAATTAAATCCACAAAAATAATCATATGAAATTTTTTAAATAAAAGAATATTCAAAAAAATTATTACCCCCTCTGTTCCAAATATATTATCACTACATTTAAATTTTTTTGTCACAAATGAAATGAGCCATTTTCACTTTTGTTTTATTTTAATCTACTTTTACCTTTACAAATGCATTTACTTAAAGAGTTTAAGAAGTGAGATGGGAATGATGGGAGTGGTTTTGGAATGGGTAATAATGAAAATTTATGTAAAATGAGTTAATGATAAAAAATAACCTTAATCTAAACAAAAAAACTAAAAGTGACAACACGTTTGGGATGGAGAGAGTATAATAAAATGAATGGATAATTATCAAAAATCCCCCTGAGATTTGTCATATTCTTCACTTTTTCCTCTATATTTTTGAAATCCTCTAAATACCTCCTGAGATTTGCAGAAATATACATTTTCCCCCTGATCCTCAATGTCCGTTTATCTTTCTGTTAAATTTTAGGTTTAATTACAGAAATTACATACTAGTTTTTGAACCCTAACAATTAGGCTCTAAATGTTTTATCCCTTACACTTCCACCATCTCCCACCCCAACTCAATCCCTCCACCCTTCACTGACACACACCCGTCAGCCACAGACGCACAACCCAGACGCACCGACATCAGCATTTTCCCCCAGACCTCGCCTTATCCTCCAAGCCCGATTGTCTTGAAAAAGAAAGACCAAAAAATTTCGAGAACCTACTCCAACTCAAACCGAATCTGTAATCACCAAAAGTCAATCGAGCAAAAACGTCTGTGACGATTCTTCCGGATCTGGGCTTTTCGGGAGGCCCCTAACTCTGCAAATCGCTCGCTGTGCTCAGCAACGTTGACGACCAAAGGGTGAGTGGTGACCGGAAAACGATGGGAAATGGTGGGCGGTGGATGATGAGCAAAGATTTGTGGTTGGTTTGACACGAGAACAAAAGCATCGACCTTGATTAGTTTCGATGCAAAATGTTGAGCCAGCTTCGTCGGCGGACGGTGAAGGAGCTTCGCAGAGATTCTGGCTGGGTGGTGCGGTGGATCGCGAATAGGGAGATAGAGGCGGTGGAGAAACACAGAACAAATGGAGAGAGACGACAATGACGGTCTCAAAATACAAAAAGTGAGAGGATGTAGGAGAAGGTTGAAAGTGTAAATTGATAAGAAATTTAAGATAGAATTGTTAGGATTAAAAAATATGTCCAATTTTTATAATTAAATCTAAAAGACTAACGGAAATTCTAACGATAGTTAGTCTTAAAGGGATTTTTATATATTTCTTCAAATCTTAGAAGGAAAAATAGATAATTTTAAAACTACAGGGAGAAGTGAAGAATATGAAACATCTCAAGACAATATTTGATAATTACCCTAATCTGAATGCATTATTAAAAGTTGTTACTATACTATGTCACTTTCACGGTGTTGGTACTTTGTTTCGGACCGGACAGAAAGCATCAAGACTTTTGAAGCAAGCAGTACATTTAGCTAATCTACCAAACAGTAATACATTGGAGAAATCAAATGAATCTAGCAAGGCAATGATACCTAATTGTTTCAACGATATTTTTAGCTATTTAGGGTCAGTTCACCGCACCAAAGAAATTTATTTTTAAAAAAATTTAATCATTTTTTTTTTATTTTTAATATATTTAATAATTTTAAATTTATTAATTTTCTATAAAATAATAGTTTTTTTAAATTTCTCTAATCATATATATCTTATCCATCAATCAAAACACACAATTCCAAATTTCTCAAAAAAATAAATTCCCCTCCTCCTAAACTGAGCCTTATTTCATTTTATTATATTTCATCCGTTTTAAAATTATTGAAACACCTTTTTTTATTAAATTATCCAAAAATTATTGAAACACTTTAATAAATTTTTATACATGAATTTATTAAATTATCCTTCTATCTCCCTTTTTCACCTATCAAATCAACACAAATCTAATTCCTCCTAAAATAATGTGTCCAATCAATATATTTTAATAATAATTAGACAAAGAGAGTACTACTATACTTCATCTATTCTTTTTTATTGTAAAACTTTTTTTTGGTGAGGTCTCTAAATATTCGGAATAATAACTATAAATAATTCGTTCTTTCGAAAGAAAAAAAATCCAACAAATTTTACCCTTTTTTTTATTGAGTGAAAAACAACCACTTATTTTACTCATCGGGTTCTTCAGACAACTATTACGACATAATCATAGAGACCGGAAAGAGCACTTCTGTTCAAAGTAACAAGGAAAAATACATCAAAAACAAGATTATACAGCCTTTAAGACCCCTATCAATTCTCAAATTCTCTATACATTCGATTCTTCCCAATTTTATCGGGTCACCAAGGTTTTAAAGTTAGAATCTATCGGTTTCCAATTTACAGTTGGAAAATATCAAAACAAATACTGTATATTCAACAAATCGTTTTAATATTTGTATCTAAGTTAAACTGGACAATTAAATAGAGATACAGAAATGCTTTTCAGCTTAATCTAATTTGTTTGATTTCAACTTAAAAATCACTCGTATTTTTCAGACGGAACTAATATGTACTGTTACGGCCTCCGTTTGTTGTTGAGTAATTCAAAAAGTAAATTATCTTTAGCTTTTTATCTCACAAATATCTCAACCAGTTTTTTTTTTTTTTTTTTTTTTTTTTTTTTTCTTTTTTGTTCTTCTTTATTTGTTTCTTATTATTTCCTTCCCTTGCTGGTATCCGCATTTCACTGCATAGAATTTCAAATTTTTGTTATGACAGATGTCACATGTCTCCAATCACGGTCCGCAACCTAGCTAGAAACTTTCACGGGTGCCACCATTTTCCGCCGCATGTATGGGCCATTTGAATCTCATGATCCATGATTTTTATTTATTTATTTTTGAATAAAAAAAAAGGATTGTTTTTTTTTTTTTTTTTTTGATAGAAGAGGAAGAAGAAGAAGTAGAAGAAAAAAATTGAATAGAAACTACCTACCCATAAAAAAATGTTTTGAAATAATTTCCAACTTCTTAAAGTGTGGTGCAAGAATAATCATGCAATTTAAAGAAGTAACTTCCATATATAGAAACAAATACTATGGGAAGGTATTTTCTTCATTCAAATATATTTTAAAAAAATTAGCTAAATAAATTATTCTGTTCTTCATTGTTCATAGAAAAATTGTTCAATTACAGATGAAGAAATTAACACTACGTATAGAAGTAGTGGCACTAGCTTTTGAGTTAGTTAATTTATAAAAGGTACTTTTAGGTACTAATAATTAAGTGTAAAGAGTAAAAACAAAACAAAAAAGAAAAGGAAATGAAAAATGGTGGGGGAGATGAGATATTGGAAATTGACTTACATCGGAATCGAGGAGGCGAGTGGAGACGAAGGCGCCGGCGACGATGAAGAAGATGAAGAAGAAGAGGAGTACGGAGGACCTGGCGGGGGACTTCTGGAAGGGACGGCGGATCGAATCTGGGAAATGACTAGAAAGCCCCGCAGATCCGTGAGAGAAATACCTAAAACTGCATTTACGAGGGCTCATCACTCTCTCTCTCTCTCCCCGATCGATCGATTTCAGTCGCCGCCCGTCTCTCTCGACTCCGACGGCGACAATTAATTCTCTGAATAATGAATGAATCGACGATCTGGTTATTGCAGATCAGGAATGAAAATCTCTCTCTGTTTCGATGATCTTTTCAGTGCAATTTGGTGAAATTAGGGGAAGATTTTGAGAACTGGTGTGTGAGGGTTCAGTTACAGGGGTGGAACAAACAGAGAATTAAGGATCCAAAATCAAAAAAAGAAACGTTTGAGCAAGAATGGAGTTTAGGCAGACAAACGTGGCGCGATGATGATACTATACAATATAAAATCTCTTTTACGTCCGCTTCTTCCGCTCTTTCTTTTTGCTCAACATGCTGACAAATTTCAATTATCAATCATCCCTCTTTTAAATGAATACAATTTTGCTCTATTCCGGAATAGAGCAAACTCCTTCTTTTTACATAAATAATATAATATTATTAATTCGTATTATTATTTTTAATTATGAAATTATCAATTTTTATTATGTAATGTGATAATCTGTAATTAATTAGGATATTAACGATCAATAACGTCATATCACGTATATGGATAAGAGGAGTTCCCTCCACCCACCCTCATTAGAGCAAAATTTTATTCCTTTTAAATTTAGGGTAAATTATAAAAAGTCCTCAAAATTTTGATGAAATCTTCAATTTATGTCTTTTATTTAAAAAAATCAACAGTTACTTCCTTGAAGTTTAGGAGTCGTTTGGTATGCGGTAAGTTTTAGGATTACTAGGAATTTAAGATTCCCGAGCATTTATCCCCAAGTTTGGTGCCCGATTTGATCTTCATTCCTAGGAATCAAACTTACACGAGTATGAAAGATTCCTACAATTTGTGGGAAAGTGATTCCTATCAAAAATAGGATGAATCTTACTTCCTCTGATATATCTATTGAGTCAAAGCATCTCAGCACCTCCGACACTCTAGCCATACCCCATGAATCCTATCAAAAAGCAGTAAATTACAGGCAAAAATTCCCCGAAAATCAAGATCATTAGCGTCAATTCATCAGATGCAAAACCAAACCTCGATCAAACCTCGACGTCGTCGACCACGGCGGACCCACCGCCGATGCCCAGGACAATGGCTATGTCCCGCACATTAAGTCTCAGGCGAGCTTCCTGACACCGTCGCAGCAGCCGCATCGTAACTACCTCGAGCAGTCGTAGTCAACGTCGATAAGTGATAACATTTTGACGATCGAGCAGTACATTCGGGAACGGAGCTTCAGCTTCTCCGCTGCGATCAGAAAACGGTTGGAGATGATGAAATTCAATGATCAGAACAGCGGCGGCGGTGGCGGCAACGATTTCACGTTGCCGAGCAATGTCTGAGGCTCGGTCGACAACGACAGATGACTGGTACGATTGGAGTACTAGACCAGCGAGCAAAGGGACGATTGGAGTACTTGCCACGTGGAACGACCTTGCTTCTTGTTCTTTTCCTAACCACTATAATAATTGACTTCTTTCTTACTTTTCTTTTGTACCAAACGCATTGATCTAACATTCTCGTGTATTTGATTACTTGGTAATCTAATTCCAGGGGAAATAAGATTCCCATCTATCATTCATCTCATCTACCAAACAGGCCCTTAGTGTAATCTTCGGTTACCCATTTTGACCGCTTATGGTGTTAGTTGACTTTTAAAGATCGTTCAGCAGTAATTACATTAACTATACTCCAAAACAGTTAAGGGACAAACCAAGCTCACATGTGTTGCAAAAGCATGGGCTCGCTTGCATTTCACCCGACATGAGTTTGTCTGTGTTGTGGCGGTGACAAAGACGACTAGGCAGTGTGGCCGGTTCTGGAGAGAGGAAGGACATAAACACAATGTTGGGGTTGAAGTGTTAGGATAAGAAATATTAGTGATAATAAGAGTAGTTATCCCTAAAGTTTTTAAAGGTCAATTTACAACACGAACAATAATGAGGGCTAACCGAAGATAGGGGTGTAAAACAAACCGAGCCGTTCGCGAGCCAGTTCGAGCTCGAGCTCGAACCATATTAAACGAGCCGAGCTTCACGAGTCACGAACTTGAGTTCGAGCTCGAGCTGAATTTTTTATTCGAGTAGTAAAACGAGCCGAGTTCGAACCTTTAAGGTTCGACTCGAGCCATTTCGCAAGCCAATTCGAGTTTGGGGCATAAAATGAATCGAGTCATTCCCGAGCCAATTCGAGCTCGAACAGTCGGACCACGTTAAACGAGCCGAGCTTCACGAGCCATGAACCCAAGAAAGATGACGATTTTAGGATAATTTAAAACTTAATCCTTATTTTTTGTATTTTAATTAATTAAGTACTTAAATGTTTCGAGCTTTCGAACTATCGAGCCGAGCTCGAACAATTTTTTTCGAGCTCAGCTCGAACGAACCCGAACTCAAGCTAACTCTCACAAACTCGAACT
>JBBYHH010414024.1:0-11649 GCA_038382905.1 Daphne laureola
ATCAATTTGTAATTTCACCCAATTACCACTTAAGCTCCAATTAATCATTATTAATGATTATTCACATGCAAATCCTTGTACTTTGACATAATGTGCAATTTTACCCAATTTAGCATAAAGTGTCCAAACTTACTTTAAATGCTATCAATTTTCCACTTAACATAAAGAAGTTTATTTTAACCTCTTTCATCCATAATTGCTTATAAAGCCCATACACTTATCCAAATTTCCTCAAAGTTCACACTTTGACCAAAATTCCATAAAAAGTCCATTAGTGTTCAAATAATTCCAAAACTGACGCAAACTTTCCCAAATTTCATACTTATCTTAATTTCACCATACTTTATAATTTTCATCCAAATACTCCAACTTTTCCACACTTGATCATTTCGGCCCAAACTTTTCTTTTTTGACAAAAATTATTTTCCTTAACAACTTTTTACCAAACTTTTTCAAAGTTACAAATACACTTATTTCAAGTTTATTTCATGATTTAATCAACAAAATAACACTCACAATCAACCCTTAAGTTTTGACCTTTATCCATTTTCTTCACCAAACTTATTTTTCAACTTCCACTTTAACCATTATGTTTTATATCCTCTAACTATAAACATACAACATAATTTTCATCAATATTTCCAATATTCATCATCATAAACATGCTTCATATTTTCGGCCAGCCCCTAACTTTTTCATCAATGATTATTTCAACCAACTTCCAAGAACGTACAAACATGCTTCAAATCCATCAAATAACAAGATTTAACAATCTTTTTCATTTCTTAACCCTAATTAGGGTTTAATCTCAAACACTAATCAAACTTCAATATTTCTTCTCCCAATTTCAATCATAGTTTTAGGAGTTCCTCAACATCACTACAACACTTTCACCATAAATTTTCTCAACAAAAATACACATAAAATATTACAATGTATTTTCGGCCTCTTTGGCAAATCATGTTCCAAAATGATTTTCAACATACTCCAAGTATTAAACTTGCTCCAAATATACCCAAGAACAAGATTCAATAATGAAAATAAATTTCAAACATGCTTTGAATTTAGTCTACCATAAAATCTCATATAATCATATTTTTTCTTCATAATCTCAACAACAACATTAAAGATTACCTTTTAAGCTTTCAACCAAGTGTTAGTTGTGAGCTTTCCTTCCCCAAAATTCCTTGAAAGTTTCTGCCAACTAATGAAAGAAAATAGAGGTGATCTTAGAAAATCTCAACACTTTATTTCACTTGGGAATAACCATCACAAAACTCACCTAATGCTTTCTCATGATCTTTCCTTGATGAACCTTGAACAACTTTTCCTCCTAGATCCCTTGATGATTTCGATCAAGCTAGAAAAATAGGAGAGAAGAGTCATTTTCTATTTACAAGCTTTGTTTCATGGAGAAATGGTTATGAAACATGCTTACCAAGATTGGCTCTTGAACACTTGAGGTTTCGGTTTTGATGGAGAGCTCCTTGTACCTTCTTGATCCTTGGAATCTCACCACTTGAAGGTTTAAGGATGGTGAATATGATGGAGGCAAGAAAGGAAGAAGAATGGAAGAAAAATCACTTGGGAATGGAGGGGAATGGCTGGCGGTTTTCTTAGAGAGAAGGGATAGTGTTTTGCTTGTTGTAATGTTTGATACTTTAAAAAATGAAAGGGTGAGGGGGCTGGTGTAAGGCTGGCCGGGTAAGGGAGGGGAGAGGGGAGGGACTCGTAGTTAGTTTATTAGTATTTAGGTTGTAGACTAGGGAACCATGATCCTTAATTCATGGCTTTACTTTTTAGGGTAGGCTAACCCTAAAAAGGCTACTTAGCCACCCCTAAATTTAGATGGACTTTTAATGTGGGATTAATGGGCATTTTCATCCAATTTTTTGTAACGACCATTTTGTCTTCCGAAACCGTAAATTGTTAAAATATCCCGAACCTCTCAGAACATCTTAAAACACTTAAATCTCGATGAATCGAGGTAAAATATGATCCTAGGATATGAAATTTCATTAATCATAGTATAATTTACTGATAATTACAAAGTTGGCGAGAATTAAATTGAACAATTCAGGAAAATACATTTCCAAAATAAATACGTTCGGAGTGACCGTAACAGGCTTACTTTGCACAAAAGTCAGCTTGTACATGGATCCATCTTGGATATCTGAACACAAAATTCTTCCATTCTATGGTGGAAGAGAGGGGAGTTAAGATGTCTATCCAATCTTTGAAGGGGGATGGTGGCAGAAGGGTTACTAATCCCTCTGACATTGTTGGACAGTTTTTGGAATTCTATAAAGGACCGCTGACAGGAGAAGATTGTGGTAAGGTGGTTGATAGCAACCTTGCATTGTATGGATTCTCCCTTTTTGATGAGCAAGCCTTGGTGTTAGAAAAGGTAGTGTCTAAGGAAGAGATTAAGGTGGCCTTATTTTCTATGGCTCCCAACAAGGCACCTGGTCCAGATGGGTTCACTGTTGGTTTCTTTCAGCACCATTGGGACCTGTTGGGAGAGGAAATGTTTGAGGCAATCATTTTTTGCTTGCAAAAATGTAGCCTGCCTGCATCTTTATGCTCTACGTTTTTTAATTTGTTGCCTAAGTCTTCAGTAGTTAACTCACCTGCTGATTTCATACCCATATTATGTTGTTCAGTGCTTTATAAGATACTTCCTCCATCCTTAAAAGATTATATCATTTATTTTGATAGTTTCATTGTATTTAATCTATGATTTATTTTCATATATTTTTAGATGTTGAAAACTAGAAAATTCATTTGGAAACCATTATTTGATATCCAAATTTGTTAAATATATTTTTTCTTAGTTTTTTTACACAGTTTATCTTTATTAAAAATTGAGTCAAACATTGAATATTGAAACAGAAAATTCAAATGATACAATCTTTTGAGGATGGAGGGAGTATTAGCTAAGGTTCTGGCTATGAGGTTGAGTCTTGTGTTGCCCGTTCTAGTTAAACCAAACCAAGGAGGTTTTTTTAAAGGAATGCAATTGGTAGATAATGTGTGTCTATGTCAGGAGATCATTAGGGGTTATAGCAGGGGGCTATTTCTCGTAGGATGGATTTGAAGATAGATATCAAGAAAGCATATGATTCGGTGTCTTTGAGGTTTTTGGAGAGTTTTTTTAAGCTGCTGAAGTTTCACCCTAAATATTTAAGCTGGATTATGTTGTATGTTAGATCCCCTGGTATAGTTTGATGATTAATGGTTCAAGATATGAATTTTTTAAGGGGACGAAAGGACTGAGAGAAAGAGATCATTTGTCCTCTTTTTTATTCGTATTGGTTATGGATTATCTATCCAGAATTTTGACAAAACTGTATGATGAGGGGTATATAGATCCTCATCCTAAATGTAGTAAGGTGGAGGTATCTCATCTTTTATTTGTGGATGATCTCATGATTTTTTCTAAGGAAAATATTAAGTCTGTAATGGGTATTCTGTCACGGCTGAAGGGATTTTCTTTTGCCACTGGTCTTAGCATTAATGAGGATAAAAGTGAAGGTGTCATTGTTGGGTGTTTTGATTCTATTGCTGCTAACATCTTGAGTATTCTGAAAATAAGGAGGGGATCGTTACCTTTGAAGTATCTTGGTGTTCCATTGTTGGGGGCTCGGTTGAATGCATCACATTATGCACCCCTTGTAGAGAACGTAGTGGCATGTATGAGATCCTATTGTTGTAAGCATCTGACTTATGTTAGTAGACTATGCTTGATCAAATCTGTGATTTTTAGTATTCAGAACTTTTGGTCTTCCATTTTTCCTGTACCTAAGTGTGTTCTAGAATGGATTGATAAAAGGTGTCGTGCATTCCTTTGGGGAGGTACTGTGAATTCGAAGAAAGCCCATGTTGCTTGGGCTAGAGTCTATTGCCCGAAGGCTCAAGGTGGATTGAGGGTATATGGTTTGGTTCAATGGAATCAGGCTTTCTTGGCAAAGAAGTTTTAGAGGATCTTCATTGATAAAAACAGTTTATAGATTAAATGGCTACATGTGTATTACATTAAAAGATGGGACATATGGGTTATTCTTTGCCCTGAGAATGCTTCTACTAATACAAAGAATATATTCAGGTGCAGGAGTACATTTCAGGACTTTTTTGTTCGACATAAGTTAATTACTTTAGTAAAGTTCCCAATGAAGGAGGCTTACTTGGAGGTGATTGAAAACTTTGATCCAATGCCTTGGAGAGTCTTGGTGTGGGGGCCTAGGCATGTTCCTAGGATCTCTCTTATTGTGTGGTTTGCTTCCCTGAATGCCATATCGACGTGTGACAGGGTGGTGGTGTGGAATCCATGGGTTAATTATGTTTGCTGCTTCTGTGGGTCTGCTGAGGAGAGTAGATACCATATGTTCTTTAGATGTGGCTTTCCTGCTGGTGTTCTCATGGATGTATGCTCTTTGGTACATTTGTATTCCCTCTATCTTGGACTTGTGTGTGTAGGTGGTTTAAAAGAGTGGTCATGGGTAAGTCACTCAAGGCACAGATTAGGAGGGGCTTGTTTGCTGCAACTGTGTATTTTTTTATGGAGGGAGAGGAACGAGGGGGTTTTTCAGAGGAAGTCTAAAACATCTACAGTTGTGGTGGAAGGTATAGTTGAACCTATGCAGAGAAGGAATTTAATAGGTATACAAGAATTGTTTGCATAGTAAGTACTCTAATTGTAATTAGATAAATTTCTTAAATTAGTTTTTTGGATGAGGTTTTTCTGTTTTATCTGTAGGCCCCTCTTCCTTAAAATGTGAGTGTCGTTTGGCTTTATATCAATGAAACTACAGGGTGGTGTGCCCCTTTCCTAAATAAAAAAAAAGTGAGAGAAGAAAAAGAGTACTAAGACATAATATTGCAGAAAAAAGATCACTATGTTACTCGCATACCACTACATTTGATACTCGAAAAATAGCAAATGACCTCTAGGAAGTAACAATTGTCATTTGTTTGTCAGAATTGAAGATTTTACATACCAATGAACCACTTTCATATATCGAGATTGTTATTTTTTATACCGACGATGGCGTTTTATCTACCTGTAATTACTTTAGAGTTTCACTTTTGTCGGTAGATTAAATAATTAGTGGTAGATAATATGGGTCATCTAGTGTAAAAATGATGATCGGTAGATGAAATTTATTCTACCAATGGATTATTTGTTTATACCGAGGAGTGTATTTTATTTACTGGTAATTATTTGGGAGTTTCACTTTTGTCAGTAGATGAAATAATTACTGGTAGATAACATGGGTCCTTCAGTTTAAAAATAATGATGATTGGTAAATAAAATTTATTCTACCAATGGATCATTTGTTTATACCGAGGATGATGTTTTATCTACCGGTAATTACTGGGGAGTTTCACTTTCGCCAGTAAATAAAATAATTACATGCAGATATTATGAGTCATCCGGTATATAAATGATGATGATCGGTAGTTGAAACTTATTCTACCAATGGATCATTTTTTTATGCTGAGGAAGACATTTTATCTACCGGTAATTACTTGGAAGTTTCACTTTTACGGGTAGATTAAATAATTACGAGTAGATAATATGGTTCATTTGGTATAAAAATGATGATGATCAGTAAATGATATTTATTTTACCAATGGATCATTTGTTTATACCGAGGATGACATTTTATCTACCGGTAATTACTTGAGAGTTTCACTTTCGCTGGTAGATAAAATCATTACTGGTTGATATTATGGGTCACCCGGTATGAAAAATGATGATGATCGGTAGATGATTGGCACATAATTAAATGAGTTCGGTAGAGAAATGTGATTCTTGGTATATGTATTTTATGTATAATTACACTTTTACCCCTACTATATATTTTAAAACTGGTAGGGTGCGTTTGGTTGTCAGGATAAAAAACAGTGAGATAAGATGATTAAAATGGGATAGGATGGGATAATGCATGATAGGATAAGATGGGGATGATGCAGTATTTTATCCCTTGTTTGGTTGTACACAGGATAACTGAAAAATCATCTCAACATGTGTTTGGATGATCAAAGGGATGGGAAGATTTTTTTTTTCCTTTTATCATCTTATTTGTAAAGAACTAATTAAAAACTATATTTTTTTTTGTATTTAATTAGTGATTGGAAAATTGAAAAAAAATGTTCATTTTTCTTTCCCTTCAACATTTTATCTTTATTACTTAAATTCTTTCTTTCTTTTTTCTTTTTGAACGTGCTACATAGTTTCTTGTGTGCAAAATAATTATAAAGAGAGTTTCAGTCTCAAACAATGTTAGTTCCACGAGAAAATGAAAAATTCATCATATGCTAAGATCTTTGTCATGTGTCTGTTGCTTAGGAATCCCGTAGAAGAAGAGATGATAAGTGTCTATTGATGAGAAACTTTGCCTATAATTAATAGTGAATATTGGATGCATTTGAAGAAAGTTTCATTCACAATGTATTGAAATTGTTGAATTTGAAGACAATAGGAGCTTAAATGACAATGGGGAAAGTTTTATGAGAAAAAAAATTTTACCTAGAAATGTCATGCATGATGGTCACCGTAGATTTGTGCATGACAATCACCAAATTTTTAGTGAATAGCTTCAGATTGTACATGATGATCGCCGTATACACACACTGAATTTATACAGGACGATCATCACATTTCCAGCATGTTGCTCAAGATTTCTCTTCTCTCCTTATGACGTGATGAGTGATGGATTATTTATTATCATTTTTATGAGATAAAAAATGATAAAAAAGATCATTAAGGTATTTTAAACTTAAAAAATGAGTAAAAAATAATTCATCTAATTTGTGTGAAATTCACAAATAAATTAATTTTTTAGTTTACCTGATAGAATGAGACATTAAATTTTAAAATTTATTAGTGAATAACTCGGCAACCCACGAATTCAGAGACACAGAAGAGCCTTCTTCCCAGCAACAGCCGGACCTGAAGAACTCAGCAACAACCGGTTCTCCGGTCCGTTTCCGGTGGCCGTCCTCAGCATGGAATTCATCACCCAAATCCTGGAAAAGTCCAATCTTGAGCTCAAATTCAGGTCCTTGTGCCTAGATAGCCACCAAAGTTTTGAAATTTTAATCATCTTTTCATCAGTGGGAAAATAAAGAAAGATGCAGCAAGACCCACCAGTATTGGAGCCACCCACGTGGTGCTGCTCACGGTGGTGAACAATAAATTCAACGGCCCGCTTCATTTCCGTCTCGGAAATCCTCTTCATCAACGATCAATTAACCGGATGTATCTCTTATGAGGTGGGTTATTTACGATCGGCAGTGGTGTTCGACGCCGCCAACAACTGGCTCACCGACCACCTGCAACCGTCTCTGTTCGGATTGGTGTCGGCCACTCCGTCGCGCGCCTCCTTCCCAGCCCCACCGCAGCCGGTGTCCGCCAAAACAGCCACCCCAATCTCTCTCACTTACGAAGACGACCGTTCGTCTGCAAGTTCGCTGGAAAAGGGAAAAGTAATGGTGAGTTTGATTTGTAATTCACCGTTAATTTATTTAATTCATTATTATTAAAATTATTTTAGATTTTATTTATGTGAGGTGAATTAGATGAAGTTAATTATTCATGAATTTATTTGAAAAAATCTAAATTTAAAATCTCCTATTATTAACCTATTTTTATATACACCAAACAAAGGATAAAAAAAAAAAATTAGATTAAAATCATCTCATTGCTTTTAATGCTGCCAACCAAATATACCTAAAAAAAACAATCTCAAATTTTTTTAAAATAAAAAAGATAAATTGGAAATTTCAACAAATATCTGCTCCTCTAATCCTTTTTTGGTATTAAGATTACCACTGGTCCATTTGATGCCAACATAAATACTGTCTTTTAATTTGGCTTCTCTCTCTCATCTCTGAAGTTGCAAGTTGCAAACAGAACAGAATAGATATAGATACATACATACATACATACATAAAGCTCTTGTTTTCTTCTTCTTCTTCCCCTTTCTCTTCTCTGTTAATATCAGGAGAGGAGATCCATGAGGACCAGATCCAGGTGCTTAATTCTCACTTTAAATTAATTAACACTCCATTTTCTTCTCAGTTAATTACTCTACTAACTCATTAATTCATCTTATATATCTATCTGACCTTTGCCAATTACAGACACTTAAATAATCTTCCCCTCTCCACATATCACCTCGCTCGCCGCTTCTTCTTCCTCAGGGAACAATCTACACAAACTGGAAGGTACTATATACATACATACATATATATAATTACCTACATATATAGTATTAGAATATCATTTTTTGTTCAAAAGAAAGAATATCTATTTACTGTACTATATATATTTACTTAAATAAATAGGACACTGGAATCTACCGTAAACTTCAATTTTATGACTTTGTTCTCTAGAAATATACTTATTGATACTATAATTTCCCTATGAATGGAGATTGAGTGGGCGTACGTCGCTATCAAATTAATTATCTGCCTTTGGTTTGCAGTTGAGTGAACGTCTACTCTATAACTTTTTTTTTTTTTTTAAAACAAAATGGTCGTATTCACTTAAATACTCCCTTTGATTTTCTACCGCATTAAGTTGTCTATAATTAATCTGTTCATTTCATATGAGTAGATACTCGATTCCACGGTCTGTGAAAAATTAATTGGTATTGTTGGGATGTGTTTGAACTTGTAAAAAATTAATACATTTTTAATATATTTTTTAATTTTAAAGAAAAGAAATTTGAAAAGAAAAATTTAAAAATATGTTAAAATATATTAGTTTTTTTGTAGGTAAGAGTTGTGTTGTAGAACACACCCTTCTTCGAGCATTTTTTACAAAAAAATAATATATTTTTAAATTTTACCTCTCAAATCACTCTCTATCTTAAATTCAATTTTATATTAGTTTTTTGTTAATTTTTTACTGGTTAAACAGACCCTAAAATTTTAATTTCTACCTTCTTTTTTCATCGAATCCTAAAAACGGATTTGAAAGGTTATTAACAAACACACTTTAAATTAGATTGTGTGGGAAGATGAAACCTACCATCTCTGTTCTTATTTAATAGTTACGTTTAATTTTTAAATTTTTGTTTAATTTAGTTTTTTATTAGAAAAAAATTTCTTAAAAAAAATATTTCTAAAAACTAGATATATTGATTTATCTTATAAATATATATTATTTAATTATATAGAAAAAATATATATATAAATTAATTATTTAAAAAAAATGTAATTATTACAAAAAAACGGAGGAGGAATAAAATAAGGGTAGCTTTGTTTACTTCAGCCAACGTCAGATCGATCTATTTAGAATAATATATCTATAAAAGATGCCTCATGCAACTTGCTCCCTTTGGTCGCTTCATGTTCTCCCTTTCTCACCAACGCCGTCCATTTTTTTAAAAGTACATTTTCGATTTCTAAGGTTGTATTTATTTACATATTTTTTTAAAGCAAATTAAGGGTAAATTAAAAAAAAAAGAAATTTTTTTTGAAGTTTGGTGAAATCTTCATTTACCTTCTCAATTTTTAAAAAATTACAGTTATCTCTATGAGATTTAGTGAAATTTTCAGTTATCCCTATTAATTTTTTGTTTTGTTAGTTGATCGTAAATAATTTTATGGTTAAATATTTTTATTGTTATTAATATTTCTTACACTAAAAGCTCAATCCCAACATTTTATTCTTGTCATTTCTCCCTCCCAAACTGGTCACCCTTATGTCTAGTCGTCGTTATTGTCTGATCACTGTCACAACAAGGATGAACTCAGGTTGCAGAAACGCAGACGAATCCATGTTGTTGCGACACAAATGAGCTCGGACTGCCCCTTAATTGTTTTAGAGTATAATTGATGTAATTACTGCTAAATTTTTTAAAAGTCAACAGACATCATAAACGGTCAAGAGATATAACTGAAGATTTCACTAGACCTCACGGGATAACTGTTGATTTTTTTAATTGATAAATTGAAGATTTGACTAAACTTAAAGTAGTTGTTTTTATTATTATTTTTTTTAATTTACCAAAAAATTTAAAGATGAGCTAAATTTGATTTTTATTTTGTTTTAGTTATTAGATATTGAATTTGTAAAGAATAGGCTATAAAACATCTTTTAATTTATAATGTTAGGGTGTCTCTTCACCGAAAAATTATATCAATAAACCATCAAATTCTCATTTTCCCTACATACTTTCCACTCACAAATATCACATTATTTTTTAAATATTTTACCAAATTATCAAGAAAGTTCATCTAAATAACACATCCTTAATCTTGTTAATCTTGTAAATTTAAGAATCATAAGACGTGAAAAATGTTGCAACAATCATAGATCATTTTAAACTTAAAGTGTTAGCAATTACATGTAGGCTATATTCTTTGAAACAACTGGAGTATAATTAACATTTAGGCTATATTCTTTGAAACAACTAGAGAAATGAGTAATTTTGTCATTGAACTTTACAAAATCTGTATATTTACTAATATCTCCATCTAAAAAAAATTGATACGTTTCATTTTTAGTATTTAATTTAATATTTTTTTTTAACATTTTAATATGTAAAGTCAAATATTTTTATTACAAATTATAGATTAATGTGTCTAATTTCTAAATATATTTTTTTTTTGAATTTTTTTAATAAATTATTTCTAATAATAATTTAATTATCCTATGACATAAAAAAAGAAATGCACCATTATTTTAGGTACAGATAGAGTATTAAAGTTCATTTTGAAATAAGTGTCACCATGTTTTAGTTGAAGGGGCGGATTTATCATTGAATATTAAGTTATCCTGGTCACTGAGTGATTACGTGGATATTAAAAATATATTTTGTAGATTTTTTTTGATGAATTTTTATAAGGTTAATATTTAATTTCATATTAAAATTTGCAAAACTAATAGTACTTAAATGTACATTTTGTAAAAGTTTAATTTGAAATTAAACATTAGCACTACTATACAATTAACATCCACATAATTGCCTAAGCGCATCTTTGAGCCAACTGAAATAACTTAACATTCAATGATAAATTTATCCTTTCAATAAAATCAATAAAATCTTGTGATAATATCTTAAAATAAATTTTAGTAATAAATTTAGAGATTTCGTATTTTTTAATACCAAAATTTTCCTTTTTCTCAAACAACTGTATGCAACTTTTCAAACTTTAAATCTCATTCACAAATCTTATCACGAAATTCAAAAACTTTAACTCATTCTCAAAAGTTAGAGATCTTTGGATTAAATAGGGAAGTATTCAAACTTTTAGGACTAAATATGTCATTTCCAATTTTTAAATGTATGGAAGGAAACTAGAAGGGAAAGTAGCGTTAATCACCGGAGCAGCAACCGGCATTGGTAAGGCAACCGCCGAGAAATTCATCCAGAACGGCGCCAAAGTCCTTATCGCCGATGTCCAAAATGAACTCGGCCGAGCTGCGGCGACCCAACTCGGTGACAACGCGGAATTCATCCACTGCGACGTAACTAGCGAGTCCGACATCTCCGCCGCCGTCGATTTCGCCGTTGACAAGCATGAGAAGCTCGACATCATGTTCAATAATGCCGGAATCGCCTGCCGGACTCCGCTTAGCATCGTCGACCTCGACCTCTCCGTATACGAACGCGTGATGGCCGTCAACGTCCG
>JBBYHH010414134.1:0-11649 GCA_038382905.1 Daphne laureola
AAGAACAAGATTCCTAATGTCTTTGTGAAAAAACAATGATAAGGGAGGTTTGCAGCATTCACCATCCTCAAGAGGAGATTGACCTCAACATTCTCAGGGTCGCAACAAGAAACGCATTTACGCAAGCATGTGAATACAACATCTGCATTATCGAAATTATGCTCTCTCTTACGCTTCCCCCTTCCATATCCCTGAGGCTGCTCCGGTTGAAGAAAAGACCAGACTATACGAAGTTTTTCAATCTTCGCACCACCAGCTTTACCACGATCAGAGAAGTACTGAGCCAAGAAATCAGCTCGATAAGTCGAAACACGGGTAAAATTGTTGTTACCCATTGAGAGATAAGGGGTTGAGAAACACAAGCGGCTCCATCTCTGGGAGACCTCCATCAGCGACTTAAAATCCACTACGTCAACAAAATTAAGAATATGGTAAGCAACAGCGTCAGGAAGGCTGCTGAACCTGTCACCATAGAAGAAGTCCTCGGGGGGCTTGATCGCATCAGAAATTTCCATGAGGAACCCAGAAAGAATCTGAAATTAATCACAACAGAATGATATCACCGAGCAAATAGACATGATAGACACAAAATAAGGTCAGTCAATTGGGAGTTAGAACATCAATCATTCTGATAATGAACAAGTTTAGACCCATGTTGGCCCGAATACTTATTGGTGTTCAAGCCCAAAAACAAAAGAAAGCTCGTTTCTGATAAGCTTACATATAAATCAAAACCCTAATAAATCAGCCATAGGAGGAGAAGAGGCGTTCCCAATTCTTAGTCCCAGTCCACAGCGCCGCCGCCGCCATGGGTCGTGTCCGGACGAAAACGGTGAAGAAGTCGTCGCGGCAGTTGATAGAGAAGTACTACTCACGGATGACGCTGGACTTCCACACGAACAAGAAGGTGGTGGAGGAGGTGGCCATCATCCAGTCGAAGCGCCTCCGGAACAAGATCGCCGGATTCTCGACCCACCTCATGAAGCGGATCCAGAAAGGCCCCGTCGGCGGCATCTCCCTCAAGCTCCAGGAGGAGGAGCGCGAGCGACGGATGGACTTCGTACCGGAGGAATCCGCCATCAAGATCGATCACATTGAGGTCGATAAGGAGACGCTCGAGATGCTCGCCGCCCTCGGGATGAAAGATATTCCGGGGATCGAACAGGTCGATCCTATGGCCGCCACCGTGTTGCAGGCGTACAGCCGCCCCAGGAGGTACTGAGGGATTTCTTTAGGTCTTTTTAATGGGGGAATTAGTTCTTTTTCTCGCGTTAGTTGATTTTAGCTGTTGAAAAATGGTGGCAATTGTTTGGCTACTGTTCTTCCTGCATTTTTTGTGATAGTTTCGATCAATTGATATTGCCCGTAATTAGAAATGGAGGCTATGACAATTGACAATAGTATTCAATTTTACAATTTGAGATCCAAACTTATCATTACTTGCACAAGACGTAATCTTTTATATGACCGTTCTGAAAATTATATGCTCCCCATATCATCATGATGATAACATTTGATATTTGAAGAGAGGAAAGGTTGAAAAGTATGAGAGGAAAAATGAGAGAAAAGGTGAATAAGCAGCGCCCATATCTTCCATGGCCGAGATCATGGTAAGAACAAATCATGGTCATGGGGTGGGTGTCTTAGAGTGTGTGGACTTTGTACACTACCGATTCTAAAACGCTCAAAACACTACAACCCAAAAGATGACAATCATTTCCAACCAAAAAACTTAAGGTAATAAAGTAAAATGGATATATAATGGTGTGTTCTTTTGGGGGGAAACTGAAGTTTTTTAAAATTTATGTAAAAAAATTTTGGATTAGTTTATCTGTGGATAGGATATGATGTATATGTAACTGTCTATCACAGATATTTTACTACTTGCATTTAGCGGACATCCACGCTCAGTCTGATTAATTAGTACCGGACTATCCCAATTCATATGATCTGAACTTGTGACAAATACATCAGAATTTGAGAATTTATAACCTAAATATTTGCAGCAAAGCATCTTAACATCCAAGATAATTAATCATCTAACTAAATGAGTAAATTTCTCCAAGGTACTGTAAAACTTTATGACTTATTCTTGTCATATTTTAATCCTATCATATAGTGTGGTGTTTCATTTTAGTCATTTTTATTCATTTTGACTGTTAGTTTTAGCAGATCTAACTAAAAATACACTTTTATCTTTTGAAACTTTTCACTTTAGTCTCTAGTTTACATTTCCCCCAAATTTTTAGTCTCAAAGTTTAGCTCAGTACAAAAAAAAAAACCACAAACCTTTCTTCTTCCAACCAATGCTATATTATGGAATCAATCTGATTCAGTTCATCCACTGTCTCATCAATTTCAATTCTTTTTCGGTATCTCCATCTCAATAGTTTTCTTCTCTATGAGTTTTTTGTTTTCTTGTTAAAATCGACAGCATTTTTCAGTTATTCACATGCCCAGATCATGAAGTCCAGATTCTCGACATCTTGTACCAACCTCGTCGACGACCCTTGTCTGTCTAAACGCCTCCACCATGACCACCCTGTCTCTCGTAGCCACCACCGGTCACCGTCGATGGCCCATCAACCTCTAGTCACCGACATAATAAACACTCGACTCCACACCATCGTGAAAATCTGAACCCTCATAGTTCCATATCCAGTCTTGAATGGCCGAACCCAATGACCCCTGCCGCCAATACTCCTCATCGAGGACTCCCATTCCACGCCGTCGGATCTGCCAGACACTGATTTGGGCCTCCACCATGTAAGAGGTCTTCCACCACCGCCCAAATCGCTACCAGCCGACGACACAAAATCCAACACATAGAGGAATCGACGCCAGCCATTCCCGTGTTTTCCTTCTGGTAAGATTAAGGTGGTTCTTTTACTGCGACTGGATTCAACCACTTGAACAAAACGGCCATGTCCGTTCGATTTTAGCTGAAGGTAGATTGTTCTTCCATCTGAGAAGCTCCTTGTGAAACTGTCTTTCATAGTATATTGAATGAGCAATAAATCTTTCCAAATAGACTTGATCCACCGAGAATCTTCCCCAAAAAAATCAATGCACCCTTTAAATCTTTTTCCTTCTGTTATAACAGATACGAGAAAGATGATTAAGAATGTAAATAACGAACAAAAAATTTAACGTAGTTCACTAACAGTATGTTAGCTACGTCCACGGGCAGATGAGAGGAAAATTTTATTGATCTTGAGGAATATAGATTGCAGAATACGGCTAGGTTATGACCTAGAGAGTTTATATATTACTCTCACTAACAGATGCGGAAAAGCCCAGAAAATCCCTGGTTAGGTTATTTGAAGAGGGATTTAATCGATTCAAGACAGATTCTAACACGTTCTTCGATAACGCTTATAGTGTCTGCTAATTTTCCCATCTCTACAAGAAATATGAAAGCCTTTTGTTCAATGGTGAATTTGATTTCTAAGTCAGAACCTCATTTCCCAAATGTTAGAGAGAGAAGAAAGAACCTTCTCACTCTAAACCCAGACGAGTATTGTGCCAAATTCTAATTGTCCAAAGTATTTAAGTTCATCTGATTGGAAATTCGTTTGAAATTGAATAAATATGGTCTGAAATGTGAGTGTTAATCACAATAAAGGGGTAAAGTGCATTGATACTCCTATGACTATAATGAGGGTCTCGTTTTAAGTTTTTGTACCATTAAAATTTGTTTTAAAAGTTGTCGTGTATTCATATTCTTATCGTCAATTTTTTCGTTAAATTTAACGAATCCTTGTGAAAAATGATAATTTTAGCTATTGAAATTTTCTTAATCACTCTATTTGCATCATAAGTTTTAAAAAATGTTATTTTGTCAACGTGTTTTTTAATCGTACTCTTAGAAGCACACTTTCGATCTAACTTTCCGCTCGGTCCACGTTGTTCATTAGCCTGAAACATCAACTAAAATAAGATGAAATTAGGGGAGTAAACTGGCCGAATCGAGCTCGAACCTCACTGACTCGAGCTCGAGTTTGAGTTCGTGAAGCTTGGCTCGAGTTTGAGTTTGAGTCTATCAAATTCGACTCGTGAAATGTTCGAGCTTGACTCGTGAGTTCTACAACTCGATTAGAATCCAAAAAGACTTGGGTAGTAAAATTGATTAAAAGTGAAAGGTTAAGGTCCAACTTTGAATTAATCTACCCTAGAACACACACATCTCTAATCTCTTCTCTCTCGAGTCTCGACAACTCTCCTCTCCTTCCGGACATTGCACCGACAGTGGAAGATTTCTCTCTCTCTCTCTTTGTTTCTTCAAGAACTCTTCAATATTTTCTTTAAATAAAGGGCAACATTGTATTTTTCTCCTGCGTTTGATAATGCTCGCGAACATGTTCGAATCGAGCTAGCTATGTTCGAGATTGACTTGAATATGTAAACGAACCACGTAAATGGCTCGGACTCGGATTTGTGGCTCTTATAACTCGACTCATTTCTTGAACCAGTTCGTGAACGGTTAAGTTCATTTTACACTCCTAGATGAACTCACTAATTTGGTATAATTCTAAAATTTCTGACCGATTCATAATAAATTGAAAAATTCAGTGGTGCTTTTTACAAGGAAAAAAAAAAACAAAAACGTCATTTTCCTTCTCAATCTCCTCCCTATTTTGCTGCTCTTTATCTCCTGAAAAAAAGAACATAAGGGGAAGATTGATTGGTTGAAGAGGACGGAATGAAGGAAGGAAACTTGTAGTCAAAGCGATCTGAGGTGGGAACCCACCTGAATCTCTATAATAAATTACTAAAAAATGTTTGTTTTCTGGATAACGATATGGAGTATCATATTCATATTGCCCCCCCACTTCCCCTCTTCCTTGTCCTTCAATTCTTCAATTTCGATCGGCCACGCCCCTTCCCCATGCCACCCTGCAAAATTACTACTTTAAAAATCCATTCTTTCCTTTTTTTATATTCTCAAAGCTTTTCGCTTTCTCTTTCCCTTTTACTTTTACTTGGGAATGGCGGTATGTGAAAATACGATTCCGTTCCTTAGGCCTTCTATAAATCTCTTCTGGTAAGTCCACCCATTTTCATTCCCAGTTTCTGGGTTTTGTTCCTTTTTTGTGGATTTGTCTCATCACTTCATCTTGTCTTTGTTCAGCAACCCACTTTGGTGTCTGGTCTTTTGTAAGTTCTCTGTGATGGAGTATCTGTTATGGTTAATACAGTTGATATGTGTTCTTTCATCTGGGTATTTGTTGCTTTGTTTTTAAGTTTTCTTTGAAGTATTTTCTTCTTCTTCTTTTTTATGTGCTCTCAGTAACTCTATTCCTCAATCCTTCCTATATGTGCCTGCAATTGGGCGTTTTTGTTCAGATTTGTGTTACATTGCAAAAGAGAGATGCTTCTTTGTACTACTATGAGCTTAAGCTTTTCTGTTAATTCAGGAGTGGAAACGTGAATGGCCCAACTACCATTCAGTAGAGAGAGTTTCCAGATTTCTTTACCTGTAAGTGTTGGATTTTGTAAAAATGTTTTGAGGTTTTTCTTTTTAACAGTATAACCAATGCCAAACATAGTCTGATCTTAAATGAGCAGCATAGATATCAATTTCGTTCGATAAGAACTTTTGGTTTTCCTTCTTATCTTCTTTTTCTTATGTAGTTTCTTTTCTTTCTTTTTTTTGTAGGATCCTCTTGATTTTCTTGGATTTCCCTCATTAGTGGATGACATTTTTTTTCATCTCATCGCATTGACTGCTTATATAAGTCAGCGAGTTACACAGTTCATAGGTGAGTTCTTTTTAGGACTCTAGCTTGTAAGTTGTCACTGTTGATTGTTCCCATGAAATGTAAGGTATATAGACAGCTTTACTGTATCATCAATCACACTTGCCATGATGGTTGTGTTCTTTCTCTCAAAACATCTTTCATCTGCAGAAGATGTTGTTCTCCAGGATGTTTATACAGGCTTGGGAGATTCACTGGCTGAAGGTTTCGTCAGACAACCAGGAATCTTGATCCAAAGCATTTTAAGATCTTTTCTTGAAGAATGTTCAGATTTTGTGAATTCTTCTGTTGCAAATACAAGCTGTGGATCCTGTCTAAGAAGATCTTTAGATCTTAATGGAGAATGTCTTGTAAATACTACGTCCCAATTTATAGAACCAAGTTGCAAGCTCGGAGCATCTCTCATTTTTAAAGGGTATCATCCTAACTTGTCTATCTGTGTAAACTCTTTAAAGATGAAACTCCTAACTGCATAACTTGGGAGCAGAAATATAAACAAAAATTTATTTGGTTCATCATTGCCGTCTTATGATATTTTCCATGCAAGTGGGAAAACCTATGATGATACGGTTTGATACTTCATCTCATTATTCCTTCGTAAGAAGGTTGCGACAGGAAGGTCATCTGGCGTAAAACTTTGCCACTATGCTTGTGTTTGAATTTATTGTGTCAACTAATTTTTAATTTTGTCACTATAAACTTCGTGTCATTGACCCCAACATAGTTGGGATTAAGGTGGTGTTTGATGATGATGATTGCTTCCCTGCCTTTATCGATAAATCTGTTTAGTACAATGATTGGACTGTTTTGAGACCAACAATCTCATCACACAGATAATTAGAATAGTAGCTTTTGATATGCTCTTTCTTTCCTACTTGAGTTTGCCATGATTCATTTTCGTAAGTTGCATGAATTTTATAAGCTTTGGTGTTGGTGCTAGAACGATCTTCTTTATTAAGTCTTGTTCCCTGTGCTTGTAGATTGGTGCTTCCATTTTTTCCTTTACGACTTTCTTGGAGGTTGACCAGGACTTGTTGGAGATGCACTTTCTGTGTCATGAAATGTACTTATGCTCAAGTCTGCAGGTAATACAAGTTGGTTTATTACTGCTTTCGTTATTTAGCTTTTGAGGCCCCGGAACAAAAATCATGAAAGAAATGGAAATGTTCTGAAATCCACTAGAGTTCTTTATTTATTGCCAAAGATGGATGTTCTTGCATATAGTGTTCTTGTTCCCGATTTTTGCTGATCTTTGTGGCTAGTTTCTCATTAGTGATTACTACGTCTCTCCAGCTTTGCGTCTCGATTGCAGAAAACTTTGCGGGGTTCTTCTGATGACATTGGATGGCTTCAACATGCTCCCGGAATGGCTCCTGTGGTAGATGGTACAGTAAGGTTCTTGGAACTGCTTGAAGACATTAGGTAAAACAGAGTTTCGCTTCTGCCTATGGAACGGATTTGCCATGTTTAAGTTCCGTTCTCTAATGTTTACCCTTGTTTCGGTTCTCTCTGTTGTTTAGTCATTTTGTCAATAGATCTGATTCACGGTAACCTTCTGGTTGGATTTAGGAACGGAGAGCACAAACTTCCGTATTCATTCGTGTATCTACTAATTCCAGGTTTTACAACATCCTTTGCTGTGTGTTTTTTTTTTCCTTTGTTTTTTTTTTTTCTCGCGCTTTCAGTATGGATACTTTTCTTGTGGATATTAGGCCTATTCAGCAATCATGGTCCTTTGTATTTCGTTGGCACGAAGAAGTTCTTTTCGAAGATGGGTTTAGCATGCCATATAGCAAAGATTCACAGTGAGGTAAGTTTTCTTTAAAGATGGGTCATGCCATTTAGCAATCAATAAAAAAGATATCAACTTTAATTCAGTAATCAATCAAAAAGTGAAAAAGATATCAACTTTAACTTAGTAATCAATCAAAAGTGAAAAAAGATACTCCCTCCGTCCCAGCAAAAATGATACATTTGACTGGGTACGGAGATTAAGAAATGTTGTTGACTAGAGGGTAAAAATGTAAAGTAAGCATATAAGACAAAAGTTGTTTTTTTTAGTGGGAAGGGAAATGAATGGTAATAAGGTAAAGTTGATGTAAAAAAGTTTCCTTTTAAGAAAACGTATCAATTTTGCTGGGACGATCCAAATAGGAATATGCATCAATTTTGCTGGGACAGATGGAGTATCAACTTTAATTTACTAATTACACTATTAGTATTGTTTCCTCATGTGCCATGTAATATCACCATTTCATTGTGCCTCGTTTTTGTCTTTGAGAAGGCATCGGTAGAGCGAAACGCGATGGAGCTCAAACAATACATTGAGGAGCTTTTCTGGGGATCTGGCAAGCGTGTGATGTTGCTCGGACACAGCAAGGGTGGGGTTGATGCTGCTGCTGCTTTATCACTCTACTGGCCTGATCTGCAGGACAAAGTTGCAGGACTAGCACTGGTGCAGAGCCCATATGGTGGCACCCCCATAGCATCTGATATTCTTCGAGAAGGTCAGATCGCTGACAAAGAAATGCGGAGGATTATGGAGCTTGTAATATGCAAGCTGATTAAAGTAATTATTCCGACCAAGTTTTAACATATACTATTAATCAAGTTTTAAGGTAAATTACAAAAGAATATATCATATACTTGATTAAATTGAACTTAAGCCATCCAACCAAGTTACTCTGCGTTTTATAGGGTGATATCCGTGCATTGGAGGACCTGACCTATGAAAAGCGGAAAGAGTTCATATTGAAGCACCGGCTACCAGATGATATCCCGCTTATCTCCTTCCACTCTGAAGCTAACATAGCTCCGGGAGTCCTAGCTACAATGACTCACATAGCACATGCAGAACTTCCATGGCTTCCCCTTCCCATGTTCGGATGTGATGAGTCTGAAACTGTTGTTCAGTCCGGAAGGAAAGTCCCTGTAATAATCCCAGTTTCCGCTGCCATGGCAGTATCCGCACTGCACCTGCAGCTCAGATATGGGGAGAAGAGCGATGGATTAGTAACTTGTCGGGATGCTGAAGTTCCTGGTTCGGTTGTAGTGAGACCACACAGAAAGCTTGATCATGCTTGGATGGTATACTCTACACGAAAGCCGGATCCAAATGAGCCTGAGGCCTGTGAAATGTGCGAGGCGCTTCTGACTATGCTGGTCGAGCTTGGAAAGAATCTGCAAGAACAAAGGGAGAAGATGGATTTTTCGAAATAGCATTCTCCCTCTTCACTATACCTTCTCTACATTAAAACTACTTCTGATGTCTGAATTCTTTATAGCAGAAAAAAGATTTCTCTGATCACAGAATTCCATTATGTTGCATACTTGTGTTACAAGTTTTTTCTCTGTTAATCTGAATTCTGGAAGGCAAAAAACAATATATTGCTAGTGAATGTGACTGGTAGAGTTGCATAAGTTTCTTTGTTTTTGCTTGTACAAGTTGCATCCTTTAGTGCAGGATTAAGTGCCAACAAACAGGAATCAAGTGACAGAAAAAGATGCTGCTTCAGAAAATCTCCAATTTTTTTGTGGTTTTAATGTGTTTTGGAAAGTGTCATCAATTGGGCTCTTGCCTGTGAACATCTGTAACACCAGAAATTCATAGCTATAGCCTATACACAGGTTGGTATTTGGCTTCTATCTCATGCTTTGCATATTGACCATCAGATGTTGAACTATGAATCAATGTTCAGATTCTTTTGAAATCAAATTTCTAAAAAAATACAAAGACATGGATTTCATATATGCTTCCTGAAAAATTAAACCGTTTCTTTTTTGATATTGTGGGAGGAGGTTCGGATTATTACTAGAAAGATTTCATTTGAAAAAAATAGAATATTAAAAAACTACACAAATCAATCTAAAATTAACATTAAAAATATTTGAATTTTTACATATTAATGTGTTATAAAAATAAAATAATATATTAAATGTTAAAAACGAAACACACTAATTGTTTTAGGGACGGAGGTAGTACATGTCTACCCGAAGGAACATAACCAATTGATCCTCCAATTGGAATGGAGCTTATCTGAGTTTGTAAGGAAGTGTGTGTTTGGCAACGATTTTTTCAAGTAGCTGTTTGAGTTTTCAAAAAGCTATCAACGGTAGCTTTTCAAAATTAGCTGTAGCTATTTTGATCTCAACCATTAAAAAATTACCCAAAACACTACAGCTAATTGAAACAGTTATTTTTCAAACAGACCCGAAATCTTCTGAAACTTTGGTGAGGAACCTTCCAAATCCACTATTATACTTTCATAAATTTTAACAAACAACTACTTTTTATTTATTAAAGAAACAATCATGTATCCAACTTCAATGATTCACACTTACAAGGATCTACCTCGTTGAGATATGATAATGTAAGGCTTGGTCTTCAACATCTCTAAGTTATTTTCGGCTTGGAATGGAGAAGATAATATCGACGGTGAAGATGGATCTAGCACCTTCATACTCAAAGATAGAACAATATTACCACTTTAATGGAATCAATGGGAGGGGCTAAAAAGATAGCAGACAAGAAAAAAAAAAACTTTAGAGTATAAAAACTCACAAATGTTTCAAATTGTGTTCTGATTTCCAAAGTGTAAGAAGAGATTTTATTTATAGATGAGGAGGGTGACTAGGGTTACAAGGAGGAACCGAGTCAAATCTAAAAGATTTCAATTTCCTAAAGAAGTGAACTCATTTTGCTAAAGAAAATATCACAACTTCCTAAAGTAAGTATTAAGTGACTTCAAACTTGGTTTTTTTTAAGTGAAAAAAATTAATTTTCACTTTAAAAACTGACTAGTGAATTTGAGAGCTTCTCACCTCAAGTTTTTTGGATTTGAGGTGAAAAACTCAAAAGTGAGTTTCTATTTTCATCGTGAACTACCGTAAATCTCACTATTCTACCACAGTAATTAAAGTGTAATTTTTTAAAGTTTTGATCATTTTTTATTTTTTTATAAAGTTCAGTGACTAAAAATGTAAATAATTTTGGATAAAAATGTAAATTTTTGAAAAGTATAAGGACCAATTTGTATTTTTATTAAGTTTGAGGATCATTTTGTAAATTTTAAAAAAGTTGGAGGATCATTTTGTAATTTTTTTAAAGTTGGAGGACTATATTGTAAATAATACTTTTGGGTAAAAGTGTTAAGTTTCACTATCAATTTTTATATTTTTTCACCACCCACTCAAACCTACAATCTCATTTTTCATGGTGAATTCAAAAAAGAATTCACTTGTGAATTACTCACAAATTCATCAATTTCTACTCATCCCATTTTTTAAGTTTGAAACTGCCTATTGAGTAATTTCATCATGAATGAGGCACCACCTTCCAAGAACTTTCCAAAATGCTTCTTGTTTGTTTTCTACTCCAAGAGGGTTGACTAAAATGACTAGAATATCTGCTTGAGCTCATTTGGCCCAAAACTCTTGTTCATGGTCTTGAACTTGGTGCAAAGTACTTAAACTCCGGACCTTATCTTCCAAGTTTTACCCCTTGTCCAAATAGAGTCCTAAAACTTGAATTTTGCCTTTTGTAACTTGAGCTTCATCTTCTTGATTTAATCTTGGTGTCATGCTTCCATAAAGACTCCCAAAGTTTCTTTTGTCTTTGTTGTCCTAACTTTTGTCATAGTTTCGCGGTCAAATAGCTATTTGGTACCCTGAACTATAACGTGTGGGGTAACTCAGGATTCGGACTAAAAGTAGAGCAATGAGGGCCTCCAACTATTATTTATGGGCAAAGAAGGGTCTCGACCCGATCAACTCGGCACGTGGAGGCTAGGGAATAGACGTTGGCTACATAACGAGTTTCTCACTTGTATTTGAAACGAAATCTAACAGTTACAGGCTGGGGGGGCCTTTTTGTTAACTTTTAAAAATGTGT
>JBBYHH010414245.1:0-11648 GCA_038382905.1 Daphne laureola
TGACCAGCAGAAGGCACATCTGGTTTAAGCACCAAAATTATGTATTGTTTATTAGTGGCAGAGGGTGCTTTGACAACAACTCCCAACAAATGGTCCTGTCCCTGAAAGATAATCAACAGATAAACTTCTGAGATAGATACAGTAATACCAATTACTACTAGGATCTAGTAACATGAAATGAACTCTGCAATATCACATGGACTTTATATCATCATATGCTCAAGTCCAGATAGAATGGTACAAACAGAAAAGGCACTGTAACTCCTGAACATTGCCTGGGATTTCCAAGCACAAGAGCATTGACCAAAGTGCTCCCTGTGGTATGAAGTATTTATCTTCCAAAATTAATTTCCTTTCAGAAACTGCGAGTAAAGAATCTCACCTTGTTAGACTTTACGATAACTACCCTCCCTGGTGTAAGAAACTGCGGCGCAGCTGGAGACTGCATAACAGCTTCTGCTATTTCTCCATGATACTTCTGTGCTTCTTCATAAATATCATAATAATCCTCAATTGCTGGTTCACCTTTAATACATCTACATACATCAAAAGAAGATAAATGCAATATGGGTCTGAACAGAAAGAAGGATAAATAACGTAAAGGCAGCATGGCCATGAACTATGTATCACCGTGCGGCAAAAAAATCTCAACCATTTACATACTCTACACGTTTTGTTGGTTGTGCAAGCTTCAGCAACAGAAGTTGTTCCTTTTCTGGAATCTTCTTTTGTGCATGAAATTCAGCAAAGCTTCGTTTCAACATGTCCTCCACCTGAAACCAAGGATCGTTAGTTTACATATCTAAAACAGATAGCTACTAGATGGTAACATAATAGCCTATACTCTATACAGAACATAAGTGAAAGTATTAGATATTAAAAAAGCAGCAACTATAACCCCTTTTCCCTCTGAGTTAGATCCACATTGGTAACAAAGTTACCAATGTTTGATTACTGATGCCAAGATGCCCTTTTCCTCATATGGTACCAAGGAATTTCAATTTAGAACCTTCATAAGCCTTCTAGCAACAACAATCGTGATTATGGCATGTCTCATAACCAATCAGATGCATAAGCCTTCAAGAATGTTGGTTTAAATTGTGAAACGAGATTTTGTCGACTGCATTACAGATTTGAAAATTTAGATGCAGGATAACATTCTCTGTATACCTTCAAACTACTCCCTCCGTAACAAACATATTGTCACAACATCAAAAAAAAATTGTCCCTGATGAAATGGCACCTTCACAGTTGTGTTTTATTTTAGTCCATTTTTACGCTTACATATGCACTCACTCGTAGAATCTACGGAGTGGGTTGGGAGGGGTGAGAATGGGTTTGGAAAAGGGTAATGATGGAAATTTATGTAAAATGAGTTAGAGACCAAAGACGATCTTAATCTCTACAAAAAAGCTAAAAGTGACAACACGTTTGAGACGGAGGGAGTATTACTTTTGAATGAAGTTCAAATGACTGCTATTCAAAGCTAACTCATCCCAGCCAAAGAGAAGAAGATACAAAAATCAGAAATGAAACTGAAGAGGCTGCAATAATAAATATTCTTGCAATATCAGCCCGGAAGAACAAATACCAGCACAAAACTGGCCTTATATTAATTCAGACCACTCTTGAAATATTGAACGAGATTCATGTGACCTTATGTCATGGTTGGGCACACATCAAAATGCATTTGGCATTAACAAATTCAACCATCTGTTATATATCACAGATTTCAGCTGCTCCCACAATTGAAAAAGGTGAAAAATCAAATGCTCAATGGTGTCTGATTTTGAGATTAGAAACCTATCAGTTTTTATCCCTCTCAAAATAGAGTGCTAAAGAGTACCTTCAGTTCTTCCACTCGAAGAAGATGTAGTATCATAATATAAGTGAGCCGAAACTGAGACTCTAGTCGAGTTGCACTTCCAACAATGACATGCTTCAGATCACTCTCTTCTGGGATTCCGTCACGGCACATCAAAATAACAGTACCAGTTTCATCAAGTCCCCTTCTTCCAGCACGACCAGCCATTTGAGTGTATTCCCCAGGAAGAACTGGTCTGAATTCCTTACCATCAAACTTTCTTAATGTATCAAAAACAACCTGAAATTTATCTTTATGCTAGTTAGAATTATCAGTAATCAGAATGCAACTCAGCAACATGCATTTCTCCTCTCACATGGTCATGAAGATATAACGGAATCCTACACAAATGCATCTGATTGACAATAGAAAACAAGCGGTGTGCTTTCATTCCAGATAATATTCCAACAAAAATGTTAGCAAGCATAGAAAAAAATGATCGTATATAACGGAGGAATGATGTTTGATGATCTAAAATATCACTACTGGAAGCAAAAGTGGGTTTTTCATACATGCTCTGTGATTGCCAGCCAATTTTTTAGGACATATTTTAAAACATAGTGCCATCTTATAGTACTTACTGTTCTGGCAGGAGCATTGACCCCCATGGCAAATGTCTCAGTGGAGAACAAAACCTACAAAACAACAGGGACATAGTTTAAGAATGAATTCTTACAGACTAATAAAACTAAATGGAGGCTTGACAATAAAACCAATTATGATTCCTCCATTACTGGGAAGAGAACGAGTAAAAATATGAGACAACAGTAGCGATTACAAAGTTTAGATTCTAATACAACAACGGAAGTAGAAAATGAATTAACCTTAATTACACCTCGACAGAAGAGCATCTCAACTACTTCCTTGACAATAGGAAGCAGACCAGCATGATGTACACCAATTCCTCGATGTAGATAACTTTGAATTCTAACAACCTATAAATCACATGAACGCTTCTTTTTGAGATTTCATCAATTTCATATAATAATGCTCAATAATACTAGTGTTAGCTGTAAATCAATTAGTAATTAGCTGTAAATCAATTAACGTAAGTTTAGGGATATACTTTCCTTAGACAAAATATACAGTTTCCTTAGAGAGACTTTTGGCTGTGTATATATACGTACATCTCCTCAATAAAAGTGTGAATTGAATTGTCTCTCTTCTCTCAATTTACAACTAGTAATAATAAGGAGAACAGAAAGGGGGGAAAAAATACTCTAGGCCGTTTAGTTTAATAAACTTTTCAAATTTTCATTTCTAAAATTCCTTTGATAGATACTTGAGTTTATAAATTGTTTTTAAGAACGGAAAACTTTGTTTCTAAACTTTTAAAAACTCATGTATTAAGGTGAAAACATCCAAAACAGAGTTTTCTATCTTAATATGAGTTTTTCAAAGTTCAGAAAACAAGGTTTTCCACCTCCTAAAACAAGTTATAGACAAACATTTTCAAAGAAAATTTGAAAAAGAAACTATGAATTTTTTTAAATCTAAACGGACCCTCAATGTTCAACCATAAAAAAACCAATACCTGTGGTAAATTGCGATCCGATCCCCTAAGCCGAGAAAATGCTTTGTCACAAAATACACGAATCTGACTTTTCTCAGAACTGGAAGTGAGGTCAGTCCCAGAGATGCTCTCAGCTGATTTATCACATTGATTCTTTGAGAAAGAAAAAACAACCACCTGAGGATGATCAGAAGAACAACATGATGAAGCAACCAAAATTTGCGTCTTAAATGTCTGTGAACAAACATGTCATACAAGAACAAAAAGAACCCTGCTTAAAGAAGTCATAGTGTCAACCATAGTATCGGGCTTAAATACAATACATAGGACACAATATTTACATATCCATTCTTAATGATAATAATATCCTGTCAGGTAGTCCAGAGCATCTAGCCTAGTGGCTATGTTATAAGAAAGGTGGAGGTCTTGAGTTCAAGCCTCCATCATCCCCTACCCCCAATGTATCAAAATATCCTGTCAAGTATGGAAGCTCCTCAAGAAACGTTCATGTAATGCAGGTAAAATTCTAAAAGATATGTTCAAGAGGATCTTAATAATTTCTGCAGACTCTTTTGCCATTATGAGATTAATGCTACCAGCTTTGAGATTGTTCACAATAACTGAGATGCAGAGTAAGAAAAGCAGTCATCAAATTCAAGTGTAGTATACGTCCATATGTATATCACTGTGGCAAATAAAAAGGCCAGACCTGAAATGCGGACATACCTGCCAACTCAAAACCGAAACCTGACCTGATTTGACTTTGGAAAAATCAAACATCTTAGCTAAACCATTCCAACTTAACCTGACCTGAACCCCAACCCCATGAGAATGAAACCAAGAAAACCGAAACTACATGAACATGATGGTTGACATGATGAAAACTAATTTCAATAAAACTCAATGTACGCATACTCCCTCCATCTAACTGATGAACATTTGATAGGGGCACGGAGATTGAGGATTGATGAAAAAAAATTAGTTTTTTTCATTTTCCGACTCCAGAGAAGGCAAATAAAAAAAAAAAAAAAAAAAAACTTTGAAGTACTACAATTGATGGAAAGAAATTTGAAACAAGGGTAATACAATAAATTTAATGGGGAAGACTTTCAAAATGAAGAAATGTTTCATTTGTTTAGGACAGGGCACAAAAGAAAATGTTTGATTTGGTTTGGGTGGAGTGACTATATATTTAGCACAAAAACAAAATGTTAATCGATTTAACTAAACTACAAATACAGCCCGACATATCCACTAATATTGACTTCATTGCTTTAAACTTGTAGGAATGATTAGTTACATTAGGTAAGTAAGATTTTTCTTACAGAAGTTAAAAAGAAAAAAGAACTTAAAAGAGAAAGCATATCAAAATTTACTTAGCACAGATTAAAATACTGTTTACTTATACACAGTTTATTAGTAAAAATTTACACCAATTAATGCCTAAAACTTTATTGGGTCCAAGAATAGATTTAAAATATTTTCACGAAAAATAAATAGTTTATTATTATTATTTTCCTAAGCAATGCAAAAAATATTTTTAATCCAATAGTTTGTAAAAAATCATCATTAACAATTACTAATATTAACAATTTATTAGTTTCGCATATTATTAACGTATTATGTTGTAAAACATTAATTGACAATGTTTAAGCTGAACTGATTTGGTTACGTCTGTTGGAATTGAACAGTGATTACCTCTGGCCGGCTATACATTAGAACCCAAGTAAACTCTTCGCCAAACCCTAATCAAGGTTGTTAGAATTCGGGATCCAACCTAGGATCATTTCATTCTTTCAAGTACCAAACCGCAAGATCGGATTGCAGATCCTAGGATCCTATTAAAATTCTAATTTCTTATCTACGTACTATAATTAATGCTAAAAGACCAACTATATTGGAAATCACAGTCCAGTTTGAAGACAGAAATTTTGAACAATAACACAACAATTATAACTCATTCCATTTGTTCATAAACATATAGCCGATGCAAGTTTAAGGACGGCAAGGTCAGGAGAACACAGACAAAAAAATCATTTTTTTCCTAATGCTTTATTTCTTTGTTCTTTTCATCAAATTTGGGTGTGCTCAAGATTGAATTAGGCCTAAAACAGTCAAATTAAATAGAAATCAGCAAACCTGGAAGCATACATAGGTTTGAAGGATGAGACTATCTATTCAATTAGTGTTACTGATTGTGATATTACCCCAATCCTACCACAGAAAAAATCTTATAATGATCTGGTAAGATTTCATGGCTCCAGATCGCAAGATCACATAAAACTACTACCTTAGCCGCAACTTGACAACCCTGATCGAAACCTCAAACCGTAAACCCATGTAACCTAAGTAAACTTGATCTCTCAACCCCAGTATGTAAAGAAACCCAGATACCTGAAATGAAGTGAACTGAGAGAAAGAGAGGTCATCTCAACCCATATATCTTACCCAAACCAAGCCCTGAATGTTGTGTAGCACAAATAATTCTACTCGAACAAATTTCATCCATCCCAATTTAACTGCACTAATTCCTTGGGCACTGAGATTAAGGAAAATTAGGTTGGGATAAAAAATTAAGACGGATATGTAAATGAGGAGAGAGTTTGTTAAAGAGTAAGGCAAGTAGGGGTAATAGAGTAAAATAAGTATCTAAAAGTTTCCTAAAAAGAAAAGATGACAATTATTTTGGGACTTTCTTAAAAGGAACATGAGACAATTAGTTTGGGATGAAGGTGGTAATATAACTGGACGTATACTGGAACCAGTAACTCAATCTTAATCGCCCGTGCTACATGTACCCAAGATGTATCTAAATGTGTGTCAGCATTGTGAATTCAAAAGATACGTACAGGCAAAAGTGACTTCTTTGACAGCTTTTCAACCAGTGACAACCACATTGACCTACGTGAGCCCCAGCTGTTCTGTCCACCACCATAACTTTGACCTGCCCAACTGGTCCTACTATGTGTCCCTGAAGTCTGGAAACCAGAATGCTTGTTCTGTTTCCCACGGTTAGAAACATCTTGTTTCAAAGATTGAGCAGTATCTTGAGCTGCAGAAGATCCAGTGCGTGATCCAGCACCTCCGCTGGGTGGAACTGAATTCTTTCTCCTAAATGCATCTTTAGCGGCCTTTAGTCCTTGGGTTAAAAAAGATTCATTTTCACATATTTTGTAAAGTTCTCCGGAATAAAACAGGCAATGCTCAAGTGGAACAGGTCTTTTTCTAGTCCTGATAAGATTTAACGAAAATTTATCAGATATTAATAAAAGAAATTATTTACCATTGATTTAAACCAACAGAAAAAAAGAAGAAAAAAAAAACAGCATGATAGATTACATGCTAGCTGGTCACAACAAATCAACAGTTACATAAGACTGTAGAATCTAAAATAAATTACTGAGAGCAGAAACTTCATTTAAGCTGTTATTAGAGTTGCAATCTCACCCGGTAACATGGATCTTCTTTTGCTTAGTCCGACCAATCCAATCCGCAAATTCAATTGTGTTTGGTACCTAGTAAAGAAAGATCATGTCAAATTGTTCCATATCAATTATTTTAAACCAATTCTCTCTGACAAAATTCCCAGAACAAGTGGTAGCAAGTGCTAAGTGGTATTATCCATTCTCTTCAGGTCAAGGACTTCATCAGTGCTTTATATTTTTAGGTCTCTATACTCATTGAAAATTGGTCCACATGTCAGGCCTGTTTCCAATCATCTAACCAGCATATTTGTGAGAGGCACTATTAGGTGGACTGGTGGAGTCATCCTATCATGTCAAAAGTTCTGTTTGTACCTTATATAGTGATCCGAACTCTGCACTTATTACAATTGGTTTTGGTGGATGTGTTAAGGCTCACGCATAAGACTTGTTATCTATATAAAAGAATGGTTCAACAAATGAAAAAGTCCCTACATAAACTACCTCATAATCATACTGGACCTCAAGCCCAACTATATTGATGTCGGTGGTATGAAGTGTATAGTGGAAAAGTTAACACTATAAACAACCTGATTCCAAAAAATTATTCCGGCCATTGTCATTCTCCAGAGAGCATTTGAAAGTAACACAAACGCATATGAAAGATCACTTCAACCACATCTAGTTTTTTAAAGGTACTCTGATTATACATTATTAAAGCACTTATGGTATCTGCAGTGGGGAGTCTTGATGAGCCAGGAATCCTCGTTAATAGCTCAAATGGTTAGAAAGCGCACACAGGATGCCAAGTCTTGTTCAAGATGTCAGAAATGGCTAAAGTAATAAGCCAAAGTAGAAATCTGATTCTAGTTCAAGTTATACATCTACATATACAGGCATAATTTAGTGAATTAGACAATTAGTCCTATATTAGCACAAGTTTTCAACCTCTAGGGCACTGAATTTAGAACTAGGTAGATACCGTGGCTGAAAGGAGTATAATATTGATGTGCCTTGGAAGCATTATTATAACCTCTTCCCAGACAACGCCTCTTTCAACATCATTCACATAGTGCACTTCATCAAATATAACCTGCGTTCCATGATACAGGATGAGGAGAAAAACTAAAATCAGAAGGACTTAAGAAACCCAAAAAGAGTTTATAAATAAATAAATAAATAAATAACTCACGAAAGCTGTGAGAACGTAGAAAGGGCCGGATGTAGGAACTGCAGTTCAAGATTAAAGGATCCTTCTTACCCATTCAATATCACGAATGATATCCGCGCCTCGGTAAAGCATTGACCTCAAAATTTCAGTGGTCATGATTAGACAAGAGGCCTCGGGTCTCAAACTAACATCACCAGTTAGAAGACCAACATCGAATTTTCCACAGAAATCCCTGTACTTCTGATTGCTAATTGTTTTAATAGGAGCAGTATACACAGCTCTAGTGCAGTGCTGCATGAATGAAGACATTGATAGAACCCCTTGTATAATTAGCTCGAGTTCAGACATAATAAAGTTCAACACGAGAACTCCCGGAGAATGAACAACATATGAAAAAACAAAATTTGATTTAAATGAATGTAATAATCCAAAATTATTTAGATATAAAGAAGTGAACAAATAATCTTTCTCAGACCATCATACCTTTGTAGCCAACGCAAAGGCATATTCTGCAACTACCGTCTTTCCAGCAGATGTATGCGCTGCCACAAAAACAGACTCCCCTTTTTCCAAATAATAGATCGCCTGTAATAAGTAACAAAAGCAGCATCCATAAATCATAGTACTTCATGTCTTTTAGATAAAGCGAAGATAACTAAAGGTAACGATGGGGGTCAAAATCATTCAAAGTATTCACGGGGAAGATGGGGGTTTAGAGGAGGGGACGGTTAAAAGAGGCTGTGAGGGGGTATGGGGGGAAATTGTAAAGGTGGGAGGTGAGCGGGTTACTGATGGAGTGGTGTTGAAGGACGGGTTTAATAGGAAGATAGGAAAAGGAAATACCGTGAAATTTTGGGAGGATAAATGGGTAGGAAATGTGAAGCTTAGAGTTAGATTTAAAAGGCTGTATGACTTGGAGGTGGAGAAAGGGTCTTCAGTGGAGGAGAGATTAGAGTGGAGAGAGGGGGAATTTAGATGGCGATGGAGATGGAGATGGAGATGGAGATGGAGGCGGCCTCCTCGAGGGCGTGCAATCGATGATTTAGATGCACTGATGGTTGTTTTGCAGAGGATAAAACCTGATCCAGATGTTGAAGATACCTGGTGCTGGGCTTTTGACAAAGGTGGGGAGTATTCTACTAAATCTGCAACAGATATGGTAGATACCCGCAACTCAACAGTCCACCTAAATGAGCTAAGATGGTGCAGATTGGTCCCGCGCAAGGTCAATGTTTTTGTGTGGCGAGCTATCCATGGATTCATCCCCACAAAACCAAACCTTGTGCACCGTGGTGTTCCGTTGCAAGATGTGGACTGTCCAGTATGTGGTCGCGAGCAGGAGACGGTAACACACGCAATTCTATCATGCCAATATGCGTCACATATTTGGCGGTCCATGGAACTGTGGTGTGGTATTTCACAACTACCGCTACTACACCCTCTGGAGCTAGTTTCACAAACCTTCACTGGCGGCATTACAGCGAAGGCCCAGGAGCGACTCCGAGCAATTATCTATATCACCGCTTGGGCGATTTGGAAAGCAAGGAATAGAAGGGCCATGCAACAGACCTCTTGGAGTTCACTAGCCATCCTATCGAAAATCCAAGCCACTTCTCTACTCTGGATTAGAAATAGATCAAATGGAGTGAATCTGGGATGGTCCGAATGGCTCATTAACCCACTTGGGTCATAAGTCTGGAGTTTGTGAACGATTAACTACAAACTATTGCCCTCTTTCCTTCCCTCAAGGGAATGTGGTTTACCTTTATTTTATCTCTATTAATATAAAAGTAGATAATTTGTAGATAAAAAAAATAAATAGCTCTATTACTCAGATTAATGGAAAAAAAGATCCAACAAACACATTAAGTAGTAATATTGGACCGACAAACTTATGATACTTGTAAACGAGAGCTTTTCTTTCAAGAAGTGGCAAAAAATACCAAAAGACAAGAGTTTGTGACAATTCTGAATCTTTTCCCTCAAATCAATTATTTTCTCCAAATTTTTCCTCTCATAAACTCACATTCATTTTAAAAACATTCTCACTTTATTTTTAAATACTTCCCAAAAGAAGAAAGCCATAGAGTTAATTGCTTCTCACAGGGCTTGAACTATAATTATGCCCCATTTCTAGTAATTCTATGCAATTTTGTATGGGCTTCGATTTCGAGCCTGCAAGGCCCAAATAAAGCTCGCACCATTTGGCGGGAGAGTTCTGGTCGACAAAATGGCAATTCGCGATTTCGCACCATAAAATTTTTCGAAATCAAAACGTTGAAATCCGAATCCCAGGTCTCAGTCTCTTATCACTCTTCACCGGAACCCTATTCTGATTCCCGTCGATGGCCAGAGGCGATGACACGTTGTCGACGGCGAAGCAGTCGTACCGGCAGTCAAAGCAAGTCGGGAACAGGCAGGAGGAGGCACGGTGGGCCAATCTCATCGGCGACCACCTCAAGAACCGAGGCGAATACGTCGAGGCCCTCAAGTGGTTCCGGATCGATTATGACATCTCGAACAAGTATCTTCCGCCACAGCAAGTGCTTCCGTCTTGTCAGTGCCTCGGCGAGGTTTTTTTTCGCTTGGAGGACTTCAAGGAAGCTTTGATTTATCAGGTGATTCATCAGTTTGATTGATTTGTAATATAAGGATATGTTTTTTTTAGTATGAATTTTCTGTTTAGCTAGAAGGATGCATACATTAGGCTAATTCGAGTACACGCATCCAAAGTAGTGGTACATTGGCTACTTACAAAAAAAAAAAAAATAGTGGTACACTGGCTTGGCAATTAACATTTCTTTCTGACTTAGCGAAAGCAGTTGATAATGGAATTTCTCACTGCCTTTGGGATAAAACTTAAAAACGGAGATGATGGTATTTTCGTTTGTTGTTGCAGAAGAAACATTTGGAACTTGCCAAAGACATAGGTGACTTAATTGAGCAGCAACGAGCCAGCACCCAACTTGGTCGAACTTATCATGAAATGTTTGTGAAATCTGAGGATGACCACTACTCTGTTCGAAACGCTAAAAAGTATTTCAAGTCTGCCATGAGACTGGCTCAGATCCTCAAAGATAACCCATCTCATAAGTCCTCTTTCTTGAAGGAATATATAGATGCACATAATAATCTAGGAATGCTTGAGATTGACCTTGATAATTTGGAAGAAGCAAAGGGAATACTTACGAAAGGGTTAGAGATATGTGATGAAGAAGAGGTAGGTGAGGATAACGATGCACGCAGCAGGCTTCATCACAATCTTGGTAATGTATTTATGGAACTAAGGATGTGGGAGAAAGCTAAGGTGCATATTGAGAAAGATATAATAATTTGTAAGAGAATTGGACATCGGCAAGGTGAAGCAAAAGGATACATCAATCTGGGTGAGCTGCACTACAGAGTTCAGAAATATGATGATGCGGTTCTCTGTTACCAGAAGGCACTTGATCTGGCAAGTTCTATGGAAGATGAAGATGCTCTAGTTGGACAGATTGAGCAAAACATAACAACCGTAAAGGAAGCTATAAAGGTAATGGATGAGCTGAAGAAAGAGGAGCAGAATCCGAAAAAGCTGACCCGTAAAACGGCTGATGCAAAAGGCACATCAGAGGAAAGGAAGTCTCGTCTGAAGCAGAATTCTTGTCTTGATAGACTAATTGAAAAGTCAGCAACGAT
>JBBYHH010414356.1:0-11648 GCA_038382905.1 Daphne laureola
TGATTATTTGTTGTATCATGCCTTTGAATCTTCCATGTAACCATGAACTCGTATGAACATGAACATGTAATTGAGAACCTTAAAGATCGTAAATTCTTCAGGAGAACCCTTGCCTATTTGTCACAACATCCGGACGTCGATGTTGCGCGCCACCCTAGGTTGCCATTGCCTACTTTTCATTATACCCGGGATCCGATGCAGCATGTCATATGTGGAAGATGCCCCACTCGAGTTTTTGCAGGATTCATGCTCATAAAAGTGGCAAATGTTTTAAGGTGGCTGTCGACCTACCACCCCCTCCTCCTTTATTCGGGCATGGGACCGACAACCCGAGAGCTTCGGCGGACGAAATTAAATAAAATTATAAATTAAATGTTAAAAATGAAATGCACTAATTTTTTTAGAGATAAATGTAATACTTGTGTAATTCAAAACAAAACCTTTAACCTAAACCGATCCAACCGGCCGAAACATGTTCGGATTTCTACCCATATAACCCAAAATGGAGAACCCGACCCGTCACCTCCTTGTATCGCAGTGATTCCCAGTTCCCTCTTCCCCAGGCCACAGTCATCGTTCGTCCCCTTATATTGCTCAACTCTCAAACCCTCCCTCCAACAAACCAAACCAAATCACATTTGTTCCTCTTGATCCCGTTCTACGATTCACAAGGACGTCGGAGAACGAGTTCTGGCTCCGTCGTCTGTGAAAACTTTCCCTGTGGCGTTTCAAAAGTTCTCCGTTGACGGCCGGAGCTTCATACTTCCGGTAGGTGCTGGCAGGAGTCTGTCACTCCTCACTCTCTCTATCCCTCGTCTAAATTTCGCATCTTCGTCATAAATTTGTTCGATTTCCAAGATTTGAGCTTGGTTCTCGTTTTCGGTTTCTGGGGTTTGCGAACCCGCCGGTGTTTCATCTCTCAGGTTGGGAAACAGTTGGGAACTTTCTTATCTGGCTTCTATGCTCCAGATGCTCTGAAGAATATGGAACAAGAGACCAAGCCTTCTGTTGCGGGATCCCAGGATTTTCCCGCCAAAAGCAGTGACAGTGAAGCCATTGAAGCTAGATTTACTGACTTGTGCAAGGTCGCAATTCTTACCCTTTTGCTTCTTATTTTTCTATTTCGTCTCCCTCATCTCCTCAATTTCAGCTCTTGGTTCAAGGGGTTGGATCTGTATTGTTTCTTTTAAAACGGTGTTTAGGGTTTCGAACTGACGAAGGTGTTGAATCGCAGAATGCGTTATCATTAGAGGGGGAAGACTTCGCGGAAGCTACGAAGCTATTTATAGAAACTAAACACATTCTTTCGTCCAATGTCTCTGCTATTGGAAATGGAACGGTAGTTTCTCTTAGCTTTCTGCACACATTTTTTTTTTTTAATGGAGACTTTCTGCACACAATGTATTTACGCTAATACAATTTTTTAATGTTGGAACTGTTGAAAAATATAATGCTTCATCATAACACTTCTCCAGTTGGAAGAAGCTGAACAGTACTGGTTCGCCTTTGTTCTGTATTCGGTTAAACGATTAAGTCAGAAGAGTGGGGACTCCGTACAGGAGAGGACCAATGTTAATAGATTTACATTGTACCAGATTCTCAGAGCTGCAAAGTTGAAGTAAGATGCTCTTCATTTGTACGTCTGGAGTTTTTTTTTTTTTTTGCTGCTGTTGTAAAATTGTAATCTGCAAACTTTTGAACAGTATTGTGGATTTCTTTAAAGAGCTACCCCATTTTGTTGTAAAGCTTGGTCCTGTCTTGAGTAAGATGTATGGAGAAGATTGGGAGAACCGACTTGAGGTAGTAAAGAAGTTGTGCATTCTCTTACTTCTTTTTATGTATGTGTGGTTTGTTAAGAATTTGACATTTTCTCAGCTTTCTAAATTTATTTGTGTTTAATCTATCAGGCAAAAGAGTTGCAGGCCAATTTTGTTCACTTGAGTCTTCTAAGCAAGTAGGTGCCCGCTGTATAGTTTCTCATATAATCTCATGTTCTAAGTAGTTATTTTATTTATTTATTAATATGTTACTGGTTTTCTGTTTTCTCACATTGTTGCAATTACAATTTGTCTAAAGCATGCTTTTAGTTACGCCTGCTCCAGGTTCTGGGTCAGGGATGACTAGAAGTCTGTCCGTGCTTGATAGATGCTTCTAACGCTGTTTAGATAGCTGGGAAGGGCCGGGAAGGGGATGATGTGGACCATATGATTAGGTTTGGGTAGAAGAGAGGAAGTTCCACGAAGTATGTTTGGATAGGGGAGGGTGAGTGCCGGGTACTGCTAAAGTTTGTTTGGTTAGCAGAATATAAGGGTGAGAGTTCGACCCAGTAAACCAGACGACCCTTCACAGGCTCACAGCCCATGAGTGCAACTTTTCTTCTTATTTTGCAAAAACCCAAACCAGGAAGCCAAAGAATGGAACTCGTCTATTGAATCCCCATTCCTCACTTCGTTCATTCTCTGATGCTCCATAACCGCCGGATGACTTTCTACCATTGATCGGAGAGGAGCATCCTGTGCAACATCGGGTCACATGGGTAGAAGTCGTTGAACGCCCTGACAACCGCCGTCTGTTTGGAACCGTCTGATCTCATCGGTGGTGTGAGACTAGCGAGTCCAACAAGCAAGAGCGAGATTATGGTAGCTGAGTGGTCAATTGTGATTTTTTCCTTTTTTCTTTTTGAATTTTGTGTTTTGTTTTCTTGTGTTTTTTCTTCCTTTTTCTTTGATCTTTTTATTCAAGTTCGGTGAGGTGAGGTCCTGAGTTCTGGTACTCCTTCAATTTTATTAAGGATCCTTCACTTTAATCAAAGAACTAGTCCCGGCCGGCCCATCCCTTAATTTTTTTTCTATCCAAACAGAGTGTAAAACTTATCCGTAAGGGAATCAACAGTTTATTGTGTGATGGTTTATATTCTGGAATAGTGGTCTCTGTCAAATCAAATGATGTGGATTCAGGTGTTCAGATGCTTGAATGCTGGTTCCTGACAAGATATTATGTTGCTTTGTTTTTGTTATGTTTTCTCCTTAACCATTTTCAAGTTCTTCTCAAGAGTTAAGTTGTAGTCTTCAATGGTACAAGGTCTTATAAACGTGCATTTGGCGAGCTATTCGTGCAAAATGGAAATAAGCTTGAGAACCATTCAGTTGCCGCTGCATACAGTGACCATCTGCCAGAATTCCACCGGTTCGGTTGGTTACTCTTTTTGGCTCTCCGTGTACATGTGTTCAGCCGTTTCAAGGATCTGGTGACTTGCACAAATGGCTTTGTCTCGATTCTGGTTAGTTGTACATGACATGTTAAACTTTATGTTAACTTCTCTCCTGTACATGAAATGTTTAAACCTCTTTGGTTCCTTCATTTGTTTAGTGTTAGTGTGCACTCTCTGCAAGTGGGCAACAATATCAACAGTCATCAGTCTGTTTTAACTTGTGAATTTCACTGAAACCGTATTTTCCTCTAGTTAAGAAGAGCCTCCAGTAGGATACTAATTGTCACTAATCTAACTTGAATCTTTGTTTGAATTAGATAACTATATTGTTGTTTCACTGCAACAGGCTATCTTGATCATCCATGTACCTGTTCGTTTCAGAAACTTTAATGTTTGTGATGATTCACGCTTTGGTAAGGCTTTCTGGTTGTTGCCAATTTTGGTTTGTGAATACTCTGTCCATTCCTAAAAAACTAATCTACTTCTAAATCCTCCTTTTGAGCATGTCCATTTTTTTTGTTTTTTGTACATTTCTGTTTAGGTTACTTTTACATACTTATTGTAATTTATTACTCTCTGTTCCCTGTTCATTTTAATTCTCTCCCCTCCTTTTATATACCTATATTATCTTTTTATCCTCACCTTTAACTCTTACCTCAACTGGTCAATCTCTGTGCTTAAAGAAATGCAACATCTTTTTTTTTTTATGGTAATGGAGTATTTCTTTCTGTCAAGAGGTGTGTGTGTGTGCATTCATCCACCCTCCCTTTTCTTTAGGGACGTGAGCAAAATTAATTCTAATTCGTAGCTTTTTCCTTATATATTTGCTTCAGTCAAGGAAGGTGAAAAAGGTGTAGACTTGCTTGCATCGCTTTGTAATATGTATGATGCATCAGAGGATGACCTTAGGAAAACAATGGATAAGGCCAATGACTTAATCGCGGATATATTGAACAAAAAGCCATGTTTGGCGTCTGACTGTAAGGTTGCAACACTTGAAAATATCGATACAGGTTAGTTTGATGGAGAAATTATCTAGCTCATTCTCATTTAGTTTTAATTGTTGAGTAATTTGGAAATTCGAATACAGATGGCTTAACTTACTTTGAGGAATTATTGGAGGGATCGTCACTCTCATCCAGTTTGAGCCTTTTGGAGAAAGATTATGATGATGCTATTCATAATAAAGGTGAACTGGATGAGAGAGTGTTCATTAATGAGGAAGAGATCTTGCTTGTTTCCGGAAGCTTGTCTGGTGGTTCTGCTAATGATACTGGTGTAAAGGTGTGTTTATAATATATTGCACACCTTGTTAACATGCATGTATGTTGGAGTGCTGTACTCCCTCCTCCGTCCAGGAATGTTAGATACAGTTTGACTCAAATTTTCATAAGGAAAAATCTGTTACAAAAATTCTTAAAAAATATATAGAAACTACATTCAGTTTTTTATATGCATATAAATTACTAGTATTTCACTTTTTTATACAACTATATAACTTTATATGTTAAAATGCTGAAGAAAAATAAAATTATAGCTTAAATGCTGAAAAGCATTTGTATCAACTTTCCTGGGATGGAGAGAGTAGTTTGTTTCTCAATGTTATGCGCACCAATGAGATCGGTTGATAGATCTGACATTCATTTCCTGCTTTGGTTAGAGGAAATTTGATTCAATAGCTTCACCAGTAAAATCAATATCAAGCCCTCTGTCACCTCATCGATCACCATCAAGATCTTATGCCAATGGAATTCCCGGGCCACCTAATCTCAAAATGGCAGCTACACCTGTAAGTACTGCAATGACTACTGCAAAGTGGCTCCGTACTACCATTGCTCCACTTCCACCCAGACCTTCAGCAAAGTTGCAGCGGTTTCTTACATCATGTGACCGAGATGTCACAAATGATGTGGTACGTAGGGCTCATATCATATTGGAGGCAATATTTCCAAATAGTCCTATAGGTGAGCGTTGCATTACCGGGAACCTTCAAAGTGCAAATCTGATGGACAATATATGGACAGAACAGAGGAGATTGGAAGCGCTTAAGCTATACTATAAAGTTCTCGAAGCAATGTGTGAAGCAGAGTCTCAAATATTACATGCCAATAATTTGACATCTTTATTAAGCAATGAGAGGTTCCACAGATGCATGCTTGCTTGTTCTGCTGAATTAGTGCTTGCAACTCATAAGACTGCCACGATGTTATTCCCTGCTGTTCTTGAGAGAACTGGGATCACAGCTTTTGATCTTAGTAAGGTAATAGAGAGTTTCATAAGGCATGAGGAGTCTCTACCGAGAGAATTAAGGCGACATCTAAATTCTTTAGAAGAGAGATTATTGGAAAGTTTGGTCTGGGAGAAGGGCTCATCCCTGTACAATTCTTTGGTAGTTGCAAGACCATCTTTAGGTACTGAAATAGATCGTCTTGGGTTGTTAGCAGAACCAATGCCATCTTTGGATGCTATCGCTCTGCAAATAAACTTTAACGGAGGCCTGCCTTGCATCCCGTCTTTGCAGAAACATGAAACCTCACCTGGTACTTCACCTCTCTCTCTCTCTCTCTCTCTCTCTCTCTCTCTCAACGAGCTTATGTTTTTAGAAATTAACTGTTTTGTTACTACATTGGTATACCTGCTGTTGATTGGAGCTTGAGCACTTTGGGTAATTTCTTTTTCTTTTTCTTTTTATTTATATGACACAAGAAAAACTAACTTGTGATTTTCAGGCCAAAATGGAGATATGAGATCCCCAAAAAGACTTTGCTCTGACTACCGGAGTGTGTTGGTGGAGAGAAATTCATTTACATCACCTGTGAAGGATAGGTTACTTAGTAACCTCAAGTCAAAGGCTCCTCTGCAATCTGCCTTCGCTAGGTATTAAGGACAATAGTAGTACGAATGAACCAGACACGAGGGCACATCTGTGCATGGGCCCCACATAGATTCGTCTTTGTGTCTATTGTTCCATCACTTTATATTTTTATCTATGAAAGGCATGAAGTAAGTCTGGAGCTATCTGCACATCTAACTGAAGTCTCTTTCCTTTGCATGATCGCTTACAGTCCAACACGACCTAACCCTGGTGGTGGTGGGGAAACATGTGCGGAAACTGGAATTAGTGTATTCTTTACCAAAGTAAGAAATTTGCATTGACTACTATTACCTCCGTTCCAAATTGTATGATATAGTTGACTTTTGAGTAATAGTTGGACTTAAATTTTCTTAACATGCACTTCTATCTGTTAAAAAAATTAGGAAAATATCTTTAGAATCTGCATGCTTTCAGGTATAATTTATATTATCATTTTTCAATTCATATGTAAAACTGTAGATAAAAAAATTGTAAAATAATTGATGAATTGTGTATGTTGCAAAGAATTTTGAACAGAAGGATTACAACTTGGTACGGATACTATCTGACCTTTTGTTATTATACTACTACGTAGATTAATAAGCTTGCAGCTGTGAGGATAAACGGTATGGTTGAAAGGCTACAACTGTCTCAGCAAATAAGGGAGAATGTTTACTGTCTCTTCCAACAGATTCTTAATCAACAGACATCTCTCTTCTTTAACCGTCATATTGACCAGATCATTCTCTGCTCTTTCTATGGAGTTGCAAAGGTAATGCTTCTCTGCTCCTGAGACCAAACAGTTGCCTCCGAAGCTAATCTGTTTCCCCCTCTCATAGACTTGATTTATTGACATTGCAGATTTCACAGTTAAACCTGACTTTTAGAGAGATTATATACAACTATAGGAAGCAACCACAATGCAAACCGCAGATCTTTCGCAGTGTATTTGTTGATTGGTCATCATCACGTCGCAATGCGGTATACTGTAAATCTTGTGCCTTACATTATTGTCTCAGTTTTTGTTTCGGTAAAAGGGTTTAACAGGTTGTATATTCTGGAAGCAGAGAACAGGGCAGGATCATGTTGACATTATAACATTTTACAACGAAATATTTATCCCTGCTGTTAAGCCATTACTGGTGGAACTTGGTCCATCTGGAGCAACTGCAAAAACCAACCGGAATGCTGAAACAAGCAATAACGTCAATGGTATATCTGATTTGGAGTAATATTAAGGAAGAATTGGGAAGATTTATTGGGCCTGTTTAGTTTTGAAAACTTTTTCAAGTTCGCTATTCCAAATTTCATTGGTAGATGTTTGAATGTATAACTGGTTTTTAGTAAGTGGAAAACCTTGTTTTCTAAACTTGGGAAAAATCAAGTATTAAAATGGGAAGCTTCCAGAACATGTTTTCCATTTTAACTCATGAGTTTTCCAAAGTTCAAAAAATAAGGTTTTCCATCCTCTTAACTAGTTTTATATTCAAACATTTACAAAGGAAATTTGGAAACAGAAAATAACATGGAAAATTGTCTAAAACTAAACAGGCCGATTATGTCTCTTTTCATACAAGTGTGGCCTCTTGACTTGTTATTGTTGCTTCCTAATTAGGTCAATGCCCTGGATCACCGAAAGTTGCTTCTTTTCCAAGTCTTCCCGATATGTCTCCCAAAAAGGTGTCTGCCACGCATAATGTGTATGTATCGCCATTGCGATCATCCAAGGTACTATTCTGTTCTGATATGATGTGACTTCAAGGCTGTGAAGTAATTAAAATGGTCAAATATGGTTTTACCTGATTAATTCTTTTGTGTACCATAGATGGATGCTTTGATATCACATAGCTCAAAAAGTTATTATGCTTGTGTTGGGGAGAGTACTCATGCCTACCAAAGCCCATCTAAGGACTTGACGGCCATAAATAACCGCTTAAACAGGTATGTGTTTCCATATTCTGGATTAGACATCATTGATATCCTGTGGAGACAAGCGATCACATCAAGGTGTTTTTTTTGCCAGCGGTGCTCGGAAGGTCAGAGGAGCGCTTAACTTCGATGATGCAGATTTCGGTTTGGTTAGTGATTCTATGGTGGCCAAAAGCCTTCACTTGCAAAATGGTAATGGTAATCCTTCCACCAGCACTCTTGTGAAACGAAAGGAATCTGAACACTAACTTGGCGCAAAAGGTTCATTTGTGACTGTAAATTCCTGCTCTTTTTACAAGTTTGTTGACACGGAGTATTGCATGCGCGGTGATGTTGTAGAAATAGCCGCCTGCTTACTGTGATCACTCAATTTTAGCTGCTGGAGTTGATACTAACACCTGTTCTCTGGCATTTGTAATAAAGCTTTACGTTTGTAGTTGCTTTTAGTGGAAAAGAGGCTTGTTCTGGTTGATTTGGGTACCTTGGTTCTTTTCGGGCAATTCTAGATTTGTCAACGGATGATGTCTCTACACACCCCATAGATGTTAGTAGGTGGAGTATTATGCCAGTTTTGTCCAAATTCCTTTGAATTTTGTTCAGCTGGTGCTGGTCTAAATGTCTTACAAAGCAAAAAATAATTCACCAAACAACTTCGTTCAAGTTGAATTGTTATTCACAAACTTGACATTGCTTGGAAGGTGCAATGGATCAAATATCCACTTTTTTTCCCATTCTGCTACGTATTTCGTTTTAGGATGCTCCAAAACAATGATAATTTCCCTTTTAGGAAAACTTTACTTTGTTAACTTTATTTTTTGTCAGGTGTAAAATGTCCACTTAACTAGATCAAAAAATGTAAAATACTTACTCTCCTTATCATCTTATCATTTGTCTATTTTAGCCACTCATTTGTGTTCCGTCGGTGCGACTTTAATATAAAATGGCCAATTCAGTTAGTGATGTGTGATGCGAGACTCAATCTTGCTAATGGTAGACGTGATGATGGAGCTGAGTAGAATAATATTGCTGACTAAGCAGCCCACGACGGACGTCCCCTCTCTCTCCGATAACCTCTTGATGATTTCGGCAGCCGTTGAAGTCTTCTTCAATGCAGATTGACGGCGAGCGCATCAGCGGAACCAAGATCAGCATCATGGATCGGGTACTCGGTGTTGGATTCTTCGATCTACGGACCCGTCCTGAAGGCTTTTGAGTTCCCGGACTCACCAAGGTGAAACCAGTGAAGTCGTTCGGGCTGTGTTATAACGCAGAGACCTTTGGGACTTCGGAGCCGAGTGGGGCAAATAGTTTTGGGGTCAACTCGATTTTGCCGCAATTTTTCTTTATAAATCGTTATAGGGTACTCTGTGTTGGGTGCATAAATGATCGAATCACCGAAATTCCCGTTGAAGAAATCGGTGAAACAGCGGTGGTAACTTTCGTGTTTGTGTCGGTGAAATTCCTGCCGGAGATGGAGCTTAAAGACATTAACGCAGAGACCTTTAGGACTTCAGAGCCGAGCGGGGCAAATAGTTTTGCGGTCAACTCGATTTTGCCGTAATTTTTCTTTATAAATTGTTCTAGGGTACTCGGTGTTGGATGCATAAATGATCGAATCACCGAAATTCCCGTTGAAGAAATCGGTGAAACAACGGTGGTAACTTTCGTGTTTGTGTCGGTGAAATTCCTGCCGGAGATGGAGCTTAAAGACATTAAAAGCCGACAATTTTGTCGGAACCCATCAGTTAGGTTTCCTTCGAATTGATCTTTTTCTTGTTGGCGATGGCACTGCTACCTCTCAAAGGCGACGTCTTGCTCAAACACGACCGTGAGAACGAGGTGGCGCCAGAGGAGGACGGTGACATGGATTTACGGTGAAATCTCACATCTTCGGTGGCTCCGATGGAGCAAATTTAACCTTTTTGGCATTTCCGATGAAAATGGAGCTCAAGGTGGAGATTCGGTCATCAAGGGAGATGTGTCGCCGGTGAAAATGACATGACAACTGTTTAGCATTTTTAACGGAATATTCCATCCATTACCTCCCTCAATATGTGTCTTGCACCATCTATGATGGAAGGTCTTCAACTTGCACTTAAAATCAACAAAATAATAGTTAAAACACGCCGATGAAAATAAATGTGGATAATTTATATTTTTCAGCCTAGTTAAGTGGATTTTTTACATCTAGAGCCTTCACTTTTTAGGATAGCAGATTCATCTCCTTCGGACCCTTTACTTTCCCGGGGATAATAAAGATAGTATCAACACTTGTTATTGCAGTAGTCGACCCTTCCAAAGAGTGCTATTTCCCCTTTCCCAGATCCATGAATTTCAAGCTATCTTGATCAGTCAGAGAACAAAGGAAGGACCGTAGCCTCTTTCAAAGAATGATGCCACCCTGGCTAATCAATACATTTTTTTAAGAGTAGTCTATGTACTGAACCAGAGCCTTACATCCCGCCGTCACTTAAATATAATTTTTTCCTAGTAGGGGACTGGAACAAAACGATAAATGTGACGGAGCAACTCATCCTCATAGCTGTGCAGTCCCTAAGTAAGTTCATTGACCATTTCTCTTACACAGCATCCCCTCATGCCCCTTTCGGGCAAGAAGTGTTCTGGTGGGGCATCAAATCTGTTACACACACCTTTGGTAAATAGTGATTTTCCGGAAAACGTTTCTCGACGGTCAAAATCTGACATTTCCGGGACTCGGTTTTAAACGTGCAGAAACACGTTTTTTAATGATTCTCATATCCCGGGAAGTATTTGGAGGTCCATTCTATGAGGTTTCACATTTTTATAAGGTTCCGTGAATCCTGAGATATTTTACCAAAAATTGACCTCGGAGGGTAAAATTGTCGTTTTGGAGAAACGGACATGTTTAAGGATAATTTGGATGTCCCGAGATTTAATTTGAAGTTTATTTCAAGTGATTTCACACTTTGAAGATGGTACGTGAGTCCCGGGCTATTTTTAGGAAATTCGGTTTTGGAGGACAAAACGATCAATTTGAAAAATTGGGCGAAAACGCCCAATAATCCTAAAATAATGGGGCAGCCAATTTTGGGAGGTAAATTGGCACATGTTGTTGATAATTTGGTAGGTGGATGGTTATGATGAAGGGGTGGAGTGTTTGACAAAAAAGTGATCATGAGACATGAATTAGAAAATGGACTTATATCCTTATCACATGATGAGTTAACTAAAATACACTCTCCCTCACCCATTTCCATTGTCAATTTCGGCAGCCACACCCCATTTCTTTACTACCATTTCATTTTCAGTTCACTTACCAAATACTTCACAAACTCTTTCATCCTCTCATTCCCTCTCACCAAGAAATCGGCATATCAACCCCATTTTTAGCCCGATTACAGGCTCCATCTCCTCTTCATTCCTTCAAAAACTATCTTCATCAACCTCTTAGCTACAACTTTGTAGAAGGAGCAAGGAGCAAAGGAGTGAAAGAAGACACCCAAACATTCCTTTGAAGCCGGCGACTTTACCCAGACTTTTCAAAGTGTTCAAACTTATATTTTAAACAACCATCTCCAAACCATCCTCTAGCTTAAAGGATACTTAAAGGTGAGTATCTACCATGATTTATTCCTCTTGAAACAAGCTTTGAAAATGAGAAAGGATCTCATT
>JBBYHH010414467.1:0-11648 GCA_038382905.1 Daphne laureola
ATGAATCTCAGTGTTTATATGAGTTAATCCGCATTCATATGACGTATAAAGAGACTATGAAAGATCTAAAATTATCAAGGGAAATCTCGTCACTTGCCAGGAACGATCATCTGACCGTCGGACATGCGGACCGGTTGACCCTGACCGGTCTAGTTTGGTCTAGGGCAACGTCTCATATGTTAACGTTAGTATTGAGGGTCTCGCACGACGTCTCTCTTTCGAGACACTTGGATCGATGATGAACTCAATGTCTTGCGGAGTTCTCATCGTGTGTGGCGTCGTAAGCCGAGACACCGCACTTGGAAGCAAAAGGTTGTGGCCGAGTCCCGACTCGAGGCTTGGTCGTTGGGCCTAAGGGCCACCATTATTATCATTATTTTCTTTTTCAAGGAATGGAAATGACTTTTTTTTAACATGTATGACTTATTTTATTAATGATAAATCATTACAAAATAAGTCGATAGCGATGGAACAAAACACCTAACAAAAGTAAACCTATACCTGCCCAATAACGGGTAACAATCCTCGTATGTAGAATCATCATGGATATCCAAAATTATTATGGTTAGGCTTTCCTGTAATGGTCTCATAAAACAATGCAAATCATGACGATCGTTATAACCACTATGGCAGATAGAAAGATGTTGTATCTGGCTCCCAATACCCCTGCACGCCATCAGGCTAAATGGTATTGACGCACTATAGTGGACGAAAGAAAGCACTAACCATAATAACTTTAGGATCCAAGAGACCACAACTACGAAGGAACAAAAAAAGTGAAGCAAGCACAAATAAAGCCTAACGAAAATCCAAAAAGAGTTGAGGTTCCTTAGAAAAATAAAAAAGTCTACTAACTACAGAAACAAAAACATAAAGTAGGAGAAGGCCCTCTCAACGTAGCAAATATAAGAACAACGATCCATCAAGGACCGTTGTCTGGCTCAGAGTCCCCTGACCCAGCAACAGACGCTTTGGACCCACTGCTCCGGTGTCCGTGGTACACGCCCACTTCCTCCAAGTTCCCGCCGGCTCGACATCCAACCCAAGTGCCTGAGCTGAGATACGCACACCATTCGGGCCCAATCCCGACACACAATCTGCATTAACAATCCATCGGCCAAGGCCAGGAGAAGGAGTGACCGTATCGGAAGATGACAAAACCGTAATGGAGACACTACCCAATGAACCAATGGGAGCCGGATTCTCAACCACTGCCAAAGCACTCTCATCAGAGACAACCTCCTCAATAATCGGAGGATCAACTTCTACCGTCGGAGCCGTGTGAGAGGGCATCTGAACTGGCTTAACACGAGGGCGCGGACCTTTGTACCTCATCCACGCCCCGTACTGATGGGCCCCACCTGTAGCTGCTGCCGGAGAAAAATAGTTTTTCTCCACATGATCCACTTTGCCAAAAATAAAGCAGAAATCAGAGAGCTTCTCATATTGAAGCAGAAAGTCACGCTCTTCACCATCCCAGTCCACATAAAGCAGACGGTGGAGGGATTTTGTTACATCAAAAGAGACCCTCAGACAGAGAGAAGGACCAGCAGCATCGACCCCAACAACAAGACCAATGCTTTGTCCAAGTAACAAACTCATTTCTTTAGTGTGCCACTCAAACGGTACATCCAAGACATGTACCAAAAAATCCACCCATGACAGATTAATCGAGGAGGGGCGGTCCCCCTTCTTCAGCACGACCATAACCATAATTTGATTATCAAATGACCAAGGCCTTCGACGAAGCACTAAATTCAGATGATCCACATAAGAGAATTCAATAAAAAAAAAATGTTAAGAGTTACCCTGGTCACCAGTTTGATGGCGAATGAGACATCTTTTTGCCAGGCTTTGCCGAAAGCGGAGACTAGCGAGTCCACCTTCACCGGATGTGGGGAGAGGACACGAGCAATCAGAGTCGGTATCATAGCCACTGCGGGGGTAGCACCTGCAGGCCGCACCACATGTCACCGTTCAGAAGCGAGGTTGAGGCATGCGAGCGATGAACGGATGGAATCCATAGGACTGACGCAGACAATCAGCGGGAAACGATGCAAAGGAGCAGCCCGACAATAGCGTTGAACGTCTACAACCGGAAGGATGAGCCGTGAGCAAGGGTCGGTGTGACGGTCACCGTAGCGCACCGCAATCAGAGAGGGCGAACGGCGAGGAATGGCTGATCAGAGGTGACTTGATGTTGAAGAAGGCCACAAAGCTAGAAAGAAACCCTAGCAGAGCTTCTCTAGTTTTCCTTTTGGGGAAATGACTTTTCTAAGACTAATTAATTAAGATTAGGTCAAGACTAACTATATAATTAAGATTAGGCCAATACCAATGAATCCAGGTCCAAGACCAATTAATCCATAAATAGATCAGGTACCGTGGCTATATATGGTGGACAGAGAAAGCACGAGAGAAGCGGCCGAAAGAGGAAAATAAAATAAAATAAAAACACAATCAATTACTCCATCCGTTTTACGAAGATTATATCCTTTTTTATTTTATTTTAAGTTATAATATTTAACTCATAATTTAATTAAGATAAATAATGAAGAAAAAAAATAAAAAATATATATATTTAGAAAGTTTAGATTGTAAATTATGAAAATCATATGAATCATTTATGTCTATGAATTCATAAAAATAAATCGTAAATTAAATATTATAAAAATAATAAAAAAAATATGTAATTTTTGTGGGAGTGATAAAGTTGAGTTTATAAAGGAGAATCAACTCTAAAATACAACCTCTCATCTCATTTGTAAATTATAATGGAAAAAATGACAGCTTGTTTAAAACGGTGGAAGTTATGTGATGGTTATGCTTACCAAATTGTATGCATAGAGAAGTGCGTAGTGCTACGTGGATCTGGCTTCTCCGCTGTGAATGCAAAAGGACCGTGATGTTTAGAGTATAATTTATTCATTAACTATATTTAATTATTTTAATTAATACATTATTTATTATTAATATATTATTAAATATATAATAAATATCACAGCGCTCTGCATTTACAGCAGAGAAGTCCAATCCGTGCTATGTATCTTCCATGAGTGAATCATTTATAATAATGGATATGGAAGGGACACAGAAAACGAGTTATTTGTGCAACAACCATATTAAATTGGAAACTTACAAGCACATTTAAGTTTAAATTGTTATGTCCTGAGTATTTGATCTATTGATCAATATTTTTATAAATATATATAAAAAATCTCGAATGCGAGTTTCCGGTAACTCAATTTCCTATTTTATTTATATTAAAAAAAAAAAAAAAATTGGGTTGCTGTTTTTTATCATTGGCACATGAACCTGGGAAAAGCACACGTCCTTCTCATTTTTTGTATTGATTACAAAGAGAAAAATAGACAAAAAATTAGAAGTATCCGCTTATGTATGAAGGCAAAAAATACAAATAAATTTCTGGATTTTTCAGTTTATCATGAATTAGTTATTGGATTTTTTATTCAGAATAAATTACTGAATTTTTAAAATTGTACAAATTTAACCATAATTTTTCATTTTTTATGATGTCTCGGGCGAAAATATGACGCAAATTGAGCATAAAATTAAATCCAAAGTGTCTCTAATTGTTTAATTAAAAAACAATACACGGACACTAAGAGAATCTTACGTTGTTTTCCTTTATCCTAATCACGTTTAACTTTCTCAGTGATATTCTTTTAACATGTTTTTTAATTGGCCACTTAGTTGCATTGTATATTAAATTTCTTGCTCAATCTGCGTTATTCTTTCACCAAAAAAATCATTAGAATTCAGATATGTTGCTAAATTGGTATAATTACAAAAATTCAGTGGTTTATTCGACTTGATAAAAATTTTAGTGATCGATTCATGATAAATTAAAAAATTCAGGAGGTTTTTTGTACTTTTTCCATTTATGAATGAATTATAATTCTATGATGTAATTTTTTTTTTTTTGAAAAAAACATTGGTATTCATAATTTAGTATACAAGTTGATCAGTACTATGATCATAAGCTGAACTGCATGTAAATGAAAATATTAACAATTTATGATGAGTGAGTTTTCAATGCCATTTTGGCATTTTCAAACACCTACCTAACTCTTCTTCATGCCAAACCTTGTCGTTTCTTCTGGCTAACATGCATCTTTCAGTTCCAATCCAAGCAACCAACTCATTTAAGTCCAATAGCCAATAAAAATCTATAATATCAGGATGCATTAATTAATTTCTGGTTAACAAACTAAAGCCACTATCAATCAAGTTGATGATTTATAATTAGAGGACAATATTCTTTGAAACATTTTTACCTTGTAATTAAATTTGGCAGCATGCATGGTACGTTCAAAGCTTCAAACTCAGGCTTCAACACTAATTTATTGCAGCTCATGTTTAGGCATGTTCATTTAGTTAGTTAGTTAGGCTTTTCTTCTTCTTTTTTTTGTTACTTCAAACGCGTCGAACCGGTCAGCATACATCGAAACCGTGGTCCCGAAGTCGTTGTGGTAATGCGGCTCGAGCTACAACATTTGCAGCTTGTAATCATCATTCCCGAAGCCGAGGTTGGCACGTGAAAGATGGGTGCGGTGACGTCTATTGGTATGGCCGACGGAGGAGGTTGTCGTGTTGTGACAGTGTCTCTTGGGTTGATGGAGGAGGTCGTTAGTGTTGGATTTCTGAATCTCAAACAATGCAAAAAGAATAATAATAGAAACCCTCTAAAGATCCATGTAGAACGGAGCATAATGATAGATTAAAATTTTTACCTTAAAAGGGAGGTTTCTTACACTACAAACAAGTGAGAACGGACACATCCTCTATGTGTATTCACGCACGAGTAGTTGTTCCACCACAACTTTCTCCAAGAAACTTGGTGTAGGAGATCCTTCAGTCGTGACATTATGCTAGTAGTGAATTAATGATTCTCCAAAAAGAAAGAGAATGACACACTAGAGAGAGAGAATGATCTATATTACTTCGCCGCAATATGTTGCGTACTTTTTCAGCCCCTGCAAGGACATTCTCGGAGATTTTTCACTATGGCCCTGATAACTGTAACTGTTGTTGTCTTGCGTTTTTCAGCGAATTCTTTTTGTTTTATTTTGTATCAATGTCTTATATCATTATGTTGGTTTTCTTTGGTGTTTGGTTTGGTCAGTTTTTGACGGACTGGATTTCATCTGTAATTCTGGTTGATTATTAATAAATGGATCGATTTGTTAAAAAAAAACCAAGGAATACTAGTTGGCCGCGGATAGGCTGGCAACGGGGTTGAGGTGGACTCAATTAATACAAAGACATTTGGTACATACCATATCAAACCAAGGCCGAAGCCCAAACAGACAGACTTTGAACATTGCGCCGGAGTAGTTCTTATTGGGCTACCGGCTTTATGGGCTCGGCCCAAACCTCACCAACACGGAATTCACTCATTTTCTGCAACAGCACCGATCGAAGTGAGAGTGAAGAGGAGGTAAAAACTGGACGGAAAATGGAAGAGGAACATGGGTCGCAGTCGCAGAAGACCGAATCATCGACTCAGAGCAAGAAGAAAACGCCGTTGGTCATCGGAGTTCCATCGTTCAAAGAAGTCATCGAGAGCTCGCAGACGAGATCAACACCTCCCTCTCTCTTCGCACCTTCCCAATCTTTATCGCAGGCCTTCTCCTTCATAAAAAACTCCGAGTTCTACGCTTCTCCCCCCGTTTCCGATGCTCCCGGTTCGAGAACTTCTGATCCGAGGTAATTTGTGAGTTTCAATGGAAATGTTAGTATTTTGGACATGTTCTTGTTGAAGTGATTTGTGTGTTTCTGTTTTGTTTTTTGAAGGTCAAATGCTGAATCTAGCGAGCCATCTCCTTCGGGTTCTTTTGCTTCTTCCACTGTGTCTACGGCTGCTGCTGCTTCATCGTCTTCACAGTCAAATTCCACTCAGAATCGGAATGCCATACTTGTTAGCCACAGGCAGGTGATTGTCATTTCGTTACTAGTTTCTGGACTTGTTTTAGAACTGAAGCTGGCTAGTCTTTTGGTGAAATTGTTTTGGTGGGCGTCCTTTATTCAGTTCTGTGTGTTAATGCATGACCTTTAGCTGTATTTCTAATGATGTGGTTGTATTGAATATGGAGTTTATAAGATCTATGCGATAAGGAACTATCAATTACATCTATAGCTGAAGGGGTAGTAGAAGAAAAACAATGTTAGAATGTTGTTTCTGACTTTCCTTCAACCTAGAATAGCAAAGACAGATGATTCACGTAGCTTCTCCCAATTAGAGGGGATGCTACTCACTTAACATTTATTTTTTGATACTTCTGTTTTGTTAACCTAAATCCAATTATTCTCCCCTCGAGTAGAAAGGAAATCCATTGCTCAAACATATTCGGAATGTGAGGTGGACTTTTGCTGATATCGTCTGTGACTACTTGCTGGGACAGAATTCATGTGCTCTCTATCTGAGGTTAGGCTTTTATTTTGAATATTTAACTTGGCTTCGAGTTAAGTTGTTGTTCTCTGAGAAGTTTAAGAGTTCATTAGTTTGACTGGATGATTCTTATACTTGTATGCTTCTTAACACACTTAGAAGTCAGTTGTTTTCATTCATGGTTATGCATTTAGAGACACTTCAGTCACTGCTGTGGATAGGGAAGTATAGATAAGGTCATATGTATGAAAATTCATATGGGCAGCTGGCCTTAGATACATATCCTACTCTGGAACTGTCATCCAAGTATACCTTAAGTCTAGTTGATAAATTTCGTGCGCGTCTTTTTACTCTAATTACCAAGGTGTGTTTATGCTCAGTTTTGAGTAATATCTAGATCTGTAAAATACCTGTTGAGAAGATGATATCATAGCTGTGCCTTCAAGTCTCCTTCTTTTTGGGCTGTGGGGGGGCACCCTGGACATGACAACTGATACAAGTCTGCTCATTTTTACGCACAAATGTTTCTAGAATTTTATTGGTCTTCCTTTGGTGTTCTTATTGGACTGTGCCTGACATTTACAAAGTTCATTCTGGAGATATTCATTGAATGCTATCCTTCTATTCCAAAATTGAAGTTCACGTTTTTGTGCAGTCTTAGATATCATCTGTTGCACCCAGACTACCTATATTTCCGCATTAGGGAATTACAGAAAAACTTCAAGCTTCGTGTTGTTTTGTGCCATGTTGATGTGGTGAGGTTCTAATCCATCTATGTCTGTAATTGTCTGATTATATTATTTTTATTGGAGAAGAAGCAAGAATAATGATTTTCCAACTCGTACTAAAGTACAGTGATGGAACATTGCGTCCGCTAGACCAAATGAGTTTTGGAAGGGGAGAAGAAGAAAGCGTGGGAGGGGGGTTGGTTGTAATCTTTTGCTTACTGTTTGGGTCATTCCTGATTGCAGGAAGATGTGGTTAAACCTTTACTTGAAGTTACAAAAACAGCACTCCTTCATGATTGTACTCTGTTATGTGGTTGGAGGTATGTGGACTTTGCTGCAGGAGAAGATTATTGGCTCCACTTTCTAGCAGTTTTCTAAAGTTAGTTAACACTTGTGGTTTTCCTTACAATCTTGCTCTCTTTTACCCTTACGTTCATCTGAGAGCTGCTTTTGAACTACAAACGTGTTTTAAACTTGTGTTTCTTACTCAGCTTTTCATTTTCGCTTTTACATGTCAGCTTGGAGGAATGTGGTCGCTACTTGGAGACTATAAAAGTATACGAAAATAAACCTGCGGATCTGATTCAAGGCCAAATGGATACTGATTATTTATCAAGAGTATGGTTGTTTGTTTAAAGTTCTCATCTTCACAATCACAGAGCCAGTCTTGATGCACAAATGTTTCTCTTTTTTCCGTCGAAGTAATACCATTCCGGCACAGACTATTCTTAACCTCTTATTTTTCTTCTTTTCCGTGTGGACATAGCTAAACCATGCTTTGACCAGTATTCGGCATGTTAACAGGACGGATGTTGTAACGCTAGGTTCGACATTTGGGGTACTGCCTGTTCTTTACCTTTAGATTTTCCAACCATTGACTATTAGTTTGCCATCCAATTTCTGACTAGTCATGTTTGCCAGTCCCTTTCTAGCGTAATGGACGCATCCATGGAAGATTTAGCTCGCTGTCCTGGCATAGGAGAGCGCAAGGTAATACTCTGCTAGTTTCTGGAATAGAATAGTCGCTTCTGTTTAAATTCCTGTACTTGACTTGACTAGAATACCCGATAAAAACAATTCCTTTTCCATTTATTAAACTCTGTTAACCTTATTGACGGATCAGGTTAAACGTCTGTACGACACATTTCATGAACCATTCAAGCGCACAGCTCCCACACCCAGCCACCCGCCTGTTCCAGAAACCGCAGTTTACAAAAAATATGCAGAACCATCCTCAGCAAGTGAAATGAAAGAAAGAGAGAAATGCGAAGAAGGAAATAAACGCAGGAAGAAAGAAGCAGAAACAAGTAGTGTTAAGTCAGCTCTGTCAGCTGCTTTTGCAAGGTATGCTGATAAAATTCAGAGAAAGGACGATAAATCACAGGCCAAGGAGGAAGGAGAAAGCAGTGCTGCAACTAAGCAAGACGATTGATCGTTTCAAACCTAGCACCTGTGTAAGTACGTATTATCATCTTTTCATGTATTGTGTTAATGGTGATGAAATTGCAACCTCTGTTACATATGTGTAGAGGTGATAGAAACATAAAATAGTAGTACTAGTTGGTTACCAGACTCTACTATATGAAGCTTGGGTTTGAGGCAGGTGTGCTAGGAATAGGATAAGGTTTTTAAGTATCAACTAAAGCTGATAATTTAAATGTTAGGTGACCACCGTATTTCTATGAGTTTGAGAGAAGTGGTCAAGGAAAGAATGAGTCAAAGGATAATAGCATACTCTTTCTTCCATGTAAGATTGTTTGAAATTGCAGCCTGGTTGACCATGGATGACAGTAACTCTTAGCAAAAGGTCTAGAAGACAAGCATGAATTGAAAAGCATCTTATTTGTCCTGGCCCGGAAATCTGTCACTCTTCAATCTTAAATCAAGGTATTTTTTTCCCATTTCATGTGTATTTTGTTTTTCTTCTTTAGCCACCTTTTGGTACCTTTTGGTCCTTGAGGAGGGCTCGCCATTTCTGACCCCAAAGCTCCGACCCCACTTACAAGTATAACCTCGTTGCTCTTTCCTCTGCTTCCTCATATAAAACCTCTCTGCTCTGGTTCCAAAACAGATTAATTTAATCTGAAAACATGCCTACTACCATTGCTACTCTGTCTCTATTGGTGCTTCTCCTTCCCCTTCAATCCTTAGCTCAGTCCACTCGCTCCGGCGGCGATGACTATTCATACTCCAGCAACTTCAGTCCTGCCATGGCTGTCCTAGTTGCCATCCTGATCTCCTCCACCTTCCTCGCCGGTATTATGTACATCTACGTCCGGAAATGCACAGACGCCAGTAGCGGCTCCGTGTGGGCGGCGCAGCGCGTGCCAAGGGCGGTTGTGGTGGCGCGTGGGTTGGAGGTGTCTGCAATCGCGGCGTTCCCGACCATGGTTTACTCGGAGGTGAAAGGGTCGAGGATCGGGAAAGGCGCGCTGGAGTGCGCCATTTGCTTGAACGAGTTCGAGGAGGACGAAACGCTGCGTTTGATCCCGAAATGCGACCACGTCTTTCACCCGGACTGTATCGACGTCTGGTTGGGCTCTCACACGACCTGCCCTGTTTGCCGCGCCGATCTGGTGCCTCAGCCCGGTGGTGATTCGGTCGCGAAGCAGCCGGAGTTCGCGCGTCCTGACTCAGATCTGGAGGCGCGAATCGAACCGGAGGTACCGCCGGAGGCGAACGGCGACAGCCGGGGACGGAGGTTCTTATGGTCGGGGCCGATGGAGCGTCTGGAGATCCGAGCTGGTGAGACGTCGGAGAGGTTCACGTTGCGGTTGTCGAGCGAGATGAGGAGCAAGATTATGGAGCGTTCGAAGAGCATGATCTTGGCGACGGAGAGGAGCTCCCCGAGGGGGTTCCGCGGCGGCGGCGTGAAGTTAGAACAGTCGAGTTTCATGAGATTTTCGTCGTTTCTTCTGAGAATGCCGTCGGCAAAAGTTGCCGCGGAAAGTGGAGGTGACGGCGAAGGAACCTCCTCCGCTCAAGTTTGAGCGGAATAGTAGATTTTTACAAATTCAATCTGTGTAAATACTAGTCTAGTTCTAGGACCACATTGATTATATGTCACATTTGTCATTTGCATTGCGGGCAGCCTATAATTAACTCCTCCTCTAATGAAAAGATTCCATCACTTTTCCTGTTCCCTGTTCCGTCCGGTGGCCTTTCTGAGAACATGACGCCTTTTTAACAGGGATCCAATTCAAATTCATCCGCCCAAAACATCCGATATCCCAATCAATGATAGAATGACACATATATCATTGATTTGGATATGGGAATATGAGGTGTTTTGCGACAGCCGAATTGGATCCTTTTAATATGGACTTCGGCCCTTTTAAGAACTGCAATATCTTTTTCTTTTTTTTGTCCCCCTCGCTTAAAACCAGCCTAAAACAAAAACGGCATGGTTTTGTTAGTGTCATTTCAGGAACAACGTTCCACACAACCTAACATTTGAGTAGATAAAAAAACGTCAGAGATCAAAGTTCTCTGGGAAATGTTATGAGCAGTTGTTTGACCAGTCTCCATTAAAACTTTAACAAGTGGCACATTTTTTTTTAGGCAAACCCAGGATAAAAAATGGAAGAAATATAAACTCTATACCCCTGGCTTTACAGCATAACCAGGGGTTGTTCGTAACACAGTCTATCTGCACAAACTTGAAACACAAGAAACCTGCACAACTAGCTAAACACAAGTATTAAAAAAATAGAGTCAATCATTACGTCGTTGAACCAGATTAACAATCTTACCAACCAAGCTTTCACAGCTGCATTGATTTTGACAGAAGACCCTCTTATTCCTTTCAAGCCAAAGTGAGTAGATAATAGTAGCAAATAGAGTAGACTCCTTCTAAGAGAGGCTTTAAGAGACTTACCCTTAGTTACATTTAGAATCCACCTGCAAACACGTTGCCAAGAGGGGGGAACATCCCTAAACCGAACCAACTTCAAACATGCAATCAAATCAGTAGCGGAACATGAGCATTTGAAGAATAGATGATCACAAGACTCATTCTTAGCAAGACATAAAGAGCAAGTTGCACTCACATCAGAATTTCAACTTTTAATTCTATCACAGGTTGGCAACCTGTTATGGCATGCTAGCCAAACAATGATAGATGTCCCAAACAATCTTTTTCCAAGGGACCGTATCACGATTCTCAATACAGTGCAAATAAACAGTAGTCATATGAAATTTCACAGCCCGGGTAGAAACCAATTGCATAATCCAAACCTTGAGGGATTCCCTGTCAACAAGGATTCTTTTGATAACTACAGAAGCATCATCAGGTAGAACAACATCCCACTCATCCAGGCCTTCAAGGTAGAAAGAATTGACCCATTTCACCTAATAGCCGATATCTCAGCCACCCAGATAATGTTGCTGATATTCTCCATTCTTTCTCGTCGATGGTTTCCTGAAAAAGACCCGAGGTTGTGGGACCTCGGGGAGATGCTCCGACGCTCAAGTTAGTTTAGGAACTCAAGGTCTGAATGTGTGTAGTT
>JBBYHH010414578.1:0-11647 GCA_038382905.1 Daphne laureola
CTTGCCCTTGAGGGGCTGAACTATTGTAGATTTTTCATTGAAAAGCTCTAGGTTTCTTGTAGAAACCTCCTTCTTGCTGAAATTGGCCTCTATTGGCCGGATAACTGACAAAACTCACATTTCCCACATTTTCTACTCCCTCGGAGTACATCACTTGTGCAGGGGCAGCAGAAGACCCATATATGTCCAAGAGGGGGTGAATTTCCTTTAAAATAATCTTATAACCTTTTGGCTTTGCAACAAAAACCATCAGATCAACACGTTGATAGATCATAGTTTAATATACTTGTTGCAGCAAAGTATCAACGCATTGATGGTTAGCACAAATAAGAGTTGTCAGGAAGAGTGAAGGACATATAGATTTATAGATGTTTGTTCAACTTGACCTACGTCCTCTTCTCAAGACACACTTGAGAGTTACTCCACTAGAACTGAAATAACAAAAGAGATCAAGATCATGCACAAAAGACAAGTTCCTTAAACCCTAAGCAAGAAATAACTAAGACATAACATCAATCCTACTTTATCAATGTTGGAATCATTCAAAAAAAGCAATCATTAGCAAAAGGAATGATGAAATCAGTCTCGAAGTCCTGAAATCTTGACTTTGACCATCCATGTTAACCCGAGACTTTATGCTTTGACCCGCAATCATCTGAAATTAGTCTCGAAGTCTAAAAAAGTGTCATTCCTTTACTTTTTCACCTTCGCACACATCCACCGAAAAAACTTCAGAATTTATAAGTAAAGTGCATTTAAACAGGCATAATGATGCTCAAATGATGGATTTATAGTCTAAAACACCATGGAAATATGTACGTGTTTACACACTCATCAACTAACAGGACTTGATCAATGGCTACCCGACACAGGATGTTACACCAAGGTTGGCTGACAAACAGGACTTTATCGATTGTCTGACTAATAGGACTTTACAAATTGCTTGACTAACAGGACTTGGTAAATGGCTACCCCACACACAACACTTTAGGCCAAGGTTTCCTAACAAACATGACTTGATCAATGGTTACTTGACACACAAGACTTTACGCCAAGGTTGCCTGACAAATAGGACTTAGAGTGATGACAGTAAGACTATGATCAACCATCCTTTTCATTGGGAAGTTTCACTTAATCAGTGATGTTCAACTGGTCTAACACCACCAACTAATAAAGTTGATCAGTATAAGCACAAGAGAGACGGTCTTTTACAATAGAAGATGTAGAACAATAGGCTTCTCTGAAGATCTTCTGGTTATTTGTAGCTTTGTGAATGATAGCTCGAGAGTGTCTTTTGATATGTGTCAGTGAGTAGGAGAATGAAGAGTATTCATAGTATGTACAGATTGGCATTGTGTGTGCTTCTCTTCCTTCTTGTACTACTTTTATAGGTTCTAGAGTGTGTGTAGATAGGTAGGAGCTTTTCCAGTTCTTCATATAGCCATTACGTATGAAAGCTTTGTATATTGGAGCTTTATGAACGTTGGCTGATTGATTTCTAGCCATTGTGAATCTTTCCATATTTTTGTCATCTTCCATCAACATGTTGATGAAGACTCACTTTAGCAACTTGATTGATTTTCTTCTTCAATCTTAACCTTTCTTGAAAGCTTCAAACTTGAATATCTTCTCTCATTGTTGTTGCTCAGTAGTGGAGTGGATGGCTTCATGACTTGTTAAACTTGAAGCTTGCATTTTGAACATCTGGCCATCAATACATTGATGCTCGGTGCATCAGACACTTTACTGATTTCTTTCCTTTTCTGAGCTGATTACATCTTTGCAATCTAAAATCTTTGAGATTTGATAGAGCAATTAGATGATAGTTTCCATCTTCTTCATCTCCAGCATTTTATCTTCAAATTCTTATGAATGTGGCTAAGAAACAAGTCCACATTAATCAATAATTTGGATCTAAAACATGTATATGCTGGGATATGCATTTGTTCATTTTATAACACATGATTTCTTGTACTTTTGAGTACTTTGCACTTTAATCGCAACATTTTTTATCTTTACATCTAAGAATTAGTAATCTTGGTAAAGACACTAAGTTTATCAAAACTTTGCAAAATGTTCCTCAAGGTTTTGGAATCATCAAAACATTGGTTGGACATAACAAAGTCAACAGTATCCCCCATTTTAATGATGACAAAACAATTCAAGAAGTTTTGATTACCCGTTTGAAATGATGTTTGATAAAGCTCTCATATTAGAGTATATGCTCCCTCTTAGGATGAGCTTTGAAAAATCTTTTACAGACTTGAATATATTCTCCCATTAGAAAGTATTCTCCCACTTAGGGAAATAGTTTTGGAAAATAATATTAGGATTTCAATTGCATTATATCAAAAGAATCAAGCTCCCCCTTACTTCTTGAACATATTTCTCCCCCCTTTTGTTATCATAAAAAAGGTACAAACCAGAGGAGTGCATAAGTAAGAAATGTAAGTGGGACTAAATGTATTACTAAGTTATCATCAACGTGTTGATATTCCTCTTATCAACGTGTTGATAACCACTAAGTGATACATATAGTATCTTTGTGATATATAGCACTTATGAGTCATGAATATGGATAAGCAGTTGGATAATTTTATTTATAAGCATGCTCAGAATCGCTATGATCAACTCATTCAATAGAGATATATGACATGCATAGAATTAAAGTGATCAACTTATTCAATAGAGATATATGACATGCATAGAATTGAAGTGATTAACTTATTCAATAAAGGTGTATGACATGTATAGAATTGATGTGATCAACTTATTCAATAGAGGTGTATAACATGTATCACAACAAATAGATATCAACACATGCATATCAGTCTTACTCAAATTTCTCCCTTTTTTAAGCTTAGACAGATCTTATAGGATGTTCTTTTGCATAATGATGAATGCATGAGCATGAGTATATCAGATTAAGTTTAGTGTGATATGATGAAGGTTCTTTTGACAGTTGGTCATTGATAGTTAGGATTTTAGCAATGATTGGTTTAGTCAAAGTACAACTAAAGAACTCAAACAATCAAATACATTTATAAACACCTAATTTAGCCCTAACAATGACAATCGTAGTACAATGGCTCAATTGAGGGATCGAACCTGAGAGAATCAGAGTGTTGAAGGTTTAAACATGTTATTTGTGTGTCAAATCTAAGATGCAAATGAAATGGACAACAAAGAGATAATGAGTATGATGGTGCAAATGAGTATGCAAGCAAGAAATGTAAAGGAAATCATGGAGGAGATGAAATTCAAGCACACTCTGAATCACAAATGTGGGCTCTCTGAATCATGCTAGTGGCGTATATGCGGGAGGGACCGCCACACTCTTGAGCTTCTCTTGGAGGCGTATACGAATGATGCTAGATGGCATGGTTGATCATTGTAACCTGCAGCCAAAGAGGTTAGCTTGGACCAACCGGACGGTTTTCCCAATTAATCAGGTCTCTGACGCTCAAGTCAGTTCTTGGTATGGATTGGGAAAGACAAAGTTAGGATAGAGCTAATTGTGAAAAGTTACCTCAATAGTGGTAATGTCATATGTATTTATAGCTTGTCCCTTTTAGAGAAATTCCATCTTATCCGTAGTAGGCCGTTGGAAAGGAGTCAGAGTTCATACGGGTTTTGTACAGTTGACCCAGACCAATAGTAGTTTCGGGATGGACCCTAGGTTGCTTCATGTGGTATACTTCGGGATAACGTATCTGAGTGTTGTGTCGTTAGTCAATTGGTTGGTCCTGGTTCGGGCGTATTGCTGACTTGATTTTTGCTATGACTGGGTCATGCGCTTCTGTACCATGTTAGGCCTTTTGGTCCTATTGATTATCAGGCCCACCCTGCCTGGTCACTCGATCGACTGATTGGGAGTCCGGGCTTATGCAGCTATTTTTGGGTGTACACGGAATGTTCTTGTTTGTTCTTGATAGTCGTGGGTTTGGAAACATTTCATTTTTCATCGGGGAGTAGCCTCCCTCTCTTTTGCTGGACGTGATGGTCTGGGAGGAGTGACTTAGGCTCCCTATTTTTTCAGACATGATAGACATGATGGTCGAGGGTTGATGGAGGGAGGAGTGAATTAGCCTTCCTCTTTTTCCAGACGTGATTGCGCAGACTTGATGGAGGGAGGAGTGAATTAACCTCCCTCTTTTGATGAATGTGATGGTCCAGGCTTAATGGAGGAAAGAGTGAATTAGTCTCCCTCTTTTTCCAAACGTGGGGGTCCGGGCTTGATAGAGGGAGGAGTGAATTAGCCTCTCTCTTTTGCCGAACTTGATGGTCCGGGCTTGATGAAGGGAGGAGTGAATTAGCCTCCCTCTTTGCCAGACATGATGGTCTGGGCTTGATGGAGGGAGGAGTGAATTAACCTCCCTCTTTTTCAGGACGTGATGTTCCATTTTTTTTTAGATGGTGTGTTGGTTTTGACATGGGGAAATGCCTCGCTTTTCGAAAGGTTGGACTAACGTGTGTCTTTTTTAACATCCACAATAATCTGATTGTGACGTTCCATTTCCTGGTTAATAATTACGGCGTTTCTCATCTCTCATCCTGGCTCTTATAAATCTTTGGTTAAATGAGGAACTTATCAATCTTGCATTCTACCCTTAGAGTTCTCTCATTTCCTCCACTTTCTCTCTCTTAATAATTAAATAACGGAGCATTTACCATTCAGAGAGGTGGGAAGGTTACTCAAAGGGCGGCGGTCATACTCTTCAGCTGGCGGAGAATGTCAGTGTAAAGTTAGTTGTCGTGGGACATCGATTTATCGTCAGTTTAAGGAGAATATTGACGCGGCTATGTCATCACAACAAGGGTTTTCATCCTCTACTCTGATCAATTATTTTCGGCTGATTTCACGAGGTAAATGAGAATGTCTTCTTTTATGTTTCCTGCTCCTTCTTCTAGGCATCCAGGCCCGATTCCTTTGATAAATGATGGGCTCATCCCCGAAGGGTATTTAGAGTTGGTGGAGCACTTCCAGAGTAATGTTACCAAAGCCAAAATAGTTTCTTGGTAGTTCAGATATTTCCTCTCTCAGTCGGTGCGGACTTTGGTTCCTAGCACATCATGCAAGATGTATGCTCCTGGAGATGGGTTCATTACCATCTTTCATGCCCAACTTGAAGGTGGTCTTCGATTTCATCCTCCTGACGTTTTATGGGAACTATGTGACTCGTTCGGGATCAGTGTGAACCAGTTTACTCCGAACATATATACTCAAATTAACGCCTACATGGTGTTGAGTCGGGCCTTTCACGTGATTCCTTATGTCACAACGTTTATGCAGTATTACAAGGTGCTTTCCAAAGAGGGGAGCCCTTTCTTTTACGTGGCTCAATGTGGTCAAGGTAATGTAAAGTACACATTTGCCTACGGGATTCCTGGGAGTCGCAAAGGGTGGCATAAGGAGTTCTTTTTCATGTCACCAGACCCATCTTGGGTTGTTCCTTTGACTTGGAGAACAGAGAAGCTTTTGGATGTTTCCAAGCTGAGGAGACTCATTTGGGACAGGGTTGATAGTGATAACTTTCACGCGTTTCATGATCACCTTCAAGCTTTGGTGTCCTAGTTCGGGGATGAGGATGATGAAGAATTCTCGATCCCCCTTCACTTTAAGTTAATTATACAATCTTTGCTTTCTGATCTAGATCTCTTACTCGGGGATAGAGTTGCTCTAGGTATCTGGGTTACACCTCCGTTGGGGAGGGACTTATGTCTTCTTCAATGCCTAAGGAAGAGATTAATGCCGATGTGTTTGTCGAAGGTGATTGTTGTTCCATTTTATCTTAGCATCTTATTGTGTATTAGAGTTGCTGTGGGTATCCGGGCTACACCCCTCTCGGGGAGGGACTTATATCTTCTCCAACGCCTAAGGAAGGAGATTAATGCTGATGCGTTTGTCCAAGGTGATTATTGTTCCATTTTCCATTAGCGTCTTCTTGTGTATTAACTAATATTCCTTCTTTATGCAGAGATGTAAATTAGTCTTAGGGATCTTTTCCGAAAGAAGCTCCAAGTAGAGGACCGAGAGCTGGTGCTTATCCCGAAAAAGACCAAAAAAGAAAGAAAGGGCAAACATCCGGTTCTTCCCCTACTCATAGTGCTCCGGTTGCTAAGCCCGAATATGGGACACCTCTTTTGGAGGACGTGGGTCCTTCGGTAATTGTTGTGTTACCCGCTAGGGGGATGGCCCTGGGGCCAACGTGCTACCTTCCGGTGATGGTGGTGCTACAGCTGGCATAGATGTGGTATTTTTTGTGCCTCCCAGAGTTTCCTTCGAAATTTTTTCAAAGTCTTTGAGCGACCCTTCTCTCGAAGCTAAGAGGAGGATGATTGCTAATGGGAAGTTCAAGGAGACCCCTTTCTCTTTTGTAGACTCTGAGCCTTCAGTAGACCGTTTATAATAACTTATACATGATGTTCAGGCATGAACCTATCCCTAAGCTCTCATGGTCCTTGCATAGTTCAGATGGCCCTTATTAACGTGAGACTCACACAAAACATCATGCAAGAAGGGACGCCGAGCTAGCCAAATTTGGCCCGGACCTTATTACCCGGGAACCCGTCTGGATGATTCATGAGGACCAGGATCTCTAGGATGATAATGACCTCAAAGATATGGCTGGACCTTTGTGGTATGGGTCATGCACTTCCTGGACAAAGGAGTCCCTGAAAGAGAACTTCCCGGACCTGGATGTCGCGGCCTCCAAGCTAAATTTCCTAGCAACACAGGTTTGTGTGTTTTTTGTTTTTTCTTTACTTCCTTTTTTTTTTCCTCCTTGACCTCTTCCCTCATTTTTTGGATTTAGGCTTCTAACCTTTCAGGCTATGTGGTTGATCTGGTGTATCACACTAGAGTAGTCCGGAGTACCTCCGAGCAGAGGGTAACTGGCCCCCTTTCAGTAGTTGCCAAATTGATCCTTTGGGTTAATTGGTACGAGTAGTTGCTTCGAGAGAGACATGATTATATCCAAGATGAGGTTAAATAATCTCGCTCGGAGGTATTCCAAGTCTTGGATCAGCTGAAGGAAGGCCATGTTGTTCAACTGACCGCTACTTTTGTTGCTCTCTTGAAGATGATGAGGGAGTAGTTTGAAAGTGTTAGGTAGGTCCAGGAGATAATTAACTGGCTTATCTGGGAGAAGTAAGTGCTGGAGAAGCAGGTGAAAAGCTCAGAGGTGGATTTTAAGAACCTCAAGAATCACTCTTCTCAGAATATTGATGAGCTTACCCAAAAGAATAAGGGCCTGGCGGATGCACTTTCTCAGAAGCAGGTCTAGTCCAAGGCAAAAGATGCATAAATAAAGGCCCTGAAGCCCCATCTTGAAGAAGGCGTGGTCGAGCGGGCTATAAGCTTTTTTCAGGATGGCTTTTGCCTGGCATGCCACCAGCTTCTTTGGGCTAACCCAGATGCGGACATCTCAGTGATAAATGGGTATGAGGCTTTTGATGAGAATAATAAGCCTTGGTCTAGAAGAGAGTATCTAAAGCCACTCCCGCGGGTCTCTCCATCCGAGTCATCTGAAGACGAAAGGGATGAGAAAGGTGCGGACGTTGGGACTGCCCCCTCTGAGGTGGCTCTGAATGATCATCCTTCTGTTTCATCTCCCGATAATGTTGCTTCTATTGATATGTAACTTATATTTTTCTACTTTGGGCGTTGTAATCGTCCGGCATCGGGCGTTTTATTAATACAAGTGTATTCCTTCATGATTTTGTTTTGCCCTTTCTAGGTTATGTTTTTTTTTTCATTTGGAGCTACTAAGTGGACTCTAAATATGTTTTTATATCATGAGAGACTTGGATACATTTAGGCATAATATTTCTTTGAAGTGTCCTTGTGGTAAGAGCTCTCTAGTTCTTCTCCCTCGGAGTTTAGAAGCATGAACACTCTCTTTCTTTCTTCAGAGACAACTTCGAATGGTCCTTCCCAATTTGGTTCGAACACTCCTACTTTAGGTCTTCTGGACCCTATCTTGGTTTCCCGGAGGACCAAGCCCCTAATAGCAATGTTTTTTGTTTTAACTTTGGAGTTTGCTTTTTGTGCGGTCCTTTATTGAAAAGCCTTTCGCCTCAATTCTGCTCTCTCCCTTCTATCTTCTAGTAGGTCTAAATTCGTTATGAGACCTTTTTTATTTAATGTTTCATCGAAGACTTGGGTTCTTCAGAGTGGATGAGTGACTTCTAGCAGGATCAACGCTTCCATCCCATACACGAGCAAGAATGGTGTTTCTCCCGTCCTCCTTCTTGGGGTTGTCCTATAACTCTAAAATAAATGTGGGAATTCTTTGGACCATTTTCCTTTCGCTCTCCCCAACCTTTTCTTTATCCCTTCTTTTAGTGTCCTGTTGGAGACCTCTAGCTGTCCATTGCTCTGAGGATGAGCCACCGGGGTGAAACATAACTTGATGCCGAATTCCTGGGCAAAGTCTTGGAATGTTTCGTCCCTAAACTGTGTTCCATTATCCATCATTATCACCTTCAGGCATCTGTACCTACATATTATATTTTTCCACATGAACTTTCTTATGTTTTTGGATGTGATTATGGCTAGTGGTTCTTATGTTTCCACACAAACTTTCTTTATCCCTTCTTTTAGTTTTCTTATGTTTTCTATCCACTTGGTAAAATAGTCCACCCTTACCACCTAATACTTTAGTCCTCCGGGAGGCATGGGTAGCACCCTGATTCGATCGATCCCCCAGACGACAAAGGGTACGAGGTAGTCTATTGAATTGACCACTTCTAAGGGCAATCTTTGCACGTTTGAGTGGTTTTGGCATTTTTCACAGTGCCTGACCATCTTTTTGGCCTCCTCCCTCATCCCGGGCCATAAGTATCCTTGTCTCAGGATGATTTTTTCTAGAGCGTCAGCCCGGACGTGGGATCCACAGGTCCCCTGGTGGACTTCCTCAAGGATCTCATTCGTGATATTTTCTCTGACACACCTTTACATTGGGGATGAATAACCTCTTATATATAGTTCATTCCCGATGATGGAAAATTTCTCAGACTTCCTTCGTATCTTTGCATCCTTGGTTTCATCTTCCGGAAGTATTCCTTCTGTCAAATACTGCTAATATGGTACCCTCTACCCGGATGTGATGTTAAAAACCCTTAGGCTTTGTATGCATGGTTTGTTTCTTTCTTCGTCGTATATGAGAGATTTTGACAAGGCATCTGCTTTTGTGTTTTGAGCTCTCGAAATGTTTTCTATCTGAAGTTTCTCAAAGTCCAGGGCTAATCATTTTTCCAGCTCGGTGTATTTTTTCAAGGTAGGTTCTTTTACCTCATACTCTCCCTTCATTTGCTGGACCAACAGTTGCGAGTAGCTGTACACCCGAAGATACCATCTTTTGGTTTTCTTGGCCAGCTTTAGTCATTCTATGAGAGCTTCATATTCTGTCACGTTGTTGGTTACCAGGAAGCTAAACCTGATAGACTTTGAAGTTTGCATTCCTTCGAGTCCTCTAAGAACTAGCCTTGTTCCTTGCTTCTCAATTCCTGAGGTGTCATCGACGTATAAGGTCCAAGCTTGGTCTTTGCCTTCAGTTGTATCAAGTTCTATTTCGTATGGAAATTTGGCGATGAAGTCTGCTAGTTCTTGTGCCTTTATGGATTTTCTTGGCTCGTACAGGATGTCAAACTCCCCTAGTTTGATACACCATTTTGATAACCTGCCCAAATGATCTATCCTCTTTATGATGTCCAGGCCGCTAATACGATGGAAAAATCTGCTTTCTGTAGTAGCGGGTAGTTTTGCTCATCTCCATGGAGGAATTTTCTTACATAGTATACAAGCGTTTGTTTTCCTTGACCTTCTTCTTGGAAGAGTACTGAACTTAGTGCTTTTCCCTCTACTACTAGATATAGCACCAATACCTTCCCTTCTTCGGGCTGCTTGAGTGTTCGGATTACAACGAGGTATGCCTTGATTGATTCCCATGCTTCTTGACATTCTTTACTCCAGACAAAGGTTGTTCTTTTGCCTGCATTTTCTTTTGGAGTCTTCTTTGGGTCTTTCTTTATCCCGATCCTTCGAGGTTCGGCATATTATTTGATCAATATCTTGAAGAAGGGATGAGACTTGTCCCCGTACCTGGATATGAACCTACTTAAGGCAGTTATTCTTCCTAGTAAGCTTTAGACGTCCTTGATGGATTATGACATCCAGGAGTTCATCAACGCCTTGATCTTTTCCAGATTCACATCTATTCCTCTCTCTGAGACCAAATACCCTAGGAATTTCCCTCCCGTGACCTCGAACACACATTTTTCTGGGTTCAAACGGAGGCCATACTTCTTTACCTAGTTGAACACTTCTTCCAGGTCCCGGATAAAGTCATCTTCCTCTTTAGTTTTGACTATGATGTCGTCGATGTATACTTCCAATTTTTTATTGATTTGATCTGAAAATACTCGGTCCATTAGTCATTGGTATGTTACCTCGACATTTTTTAGCCCGAAGGGCATTCTGACATAGCAGTATGTTCCATCATTGCAGATGAATGATGTTTTTTTGTCATCCATGGGATTCATCCGGATTTGGTGATAACCACTATATGCATCCATGAAGCTAAGTCAAGCGTTCCCGGCGGTTGAATCACTGAGCCAATCTATTGGTGGTAATGGATAATAATCCTTTTGGCATGCATCGTTTAGGTTGGTGAAGTCAATACACATCCATAACTTTTCATTATCCGGATTGGTTGCTACTAAGGGGTTGCTCAGCCATTCGGGGTAGAAGATTTCTCGGATGACCCCTGCTTCGAGCGACTTTGCCATTTCTTTCTTGATGAATATCTTTTGTGTGGGGAATTGTTTTCCTTTTTCTGTTTGAGTCAGGATCTATCTTTAGATTATGTTGAATTAATTTGGGATCTATCCATGGCATATCGCTCGGAGAGTACGTGAAAAGATCTTTATTGGATATCAGTAAAGCTACAAGTTTCTCCTTAACCTTCTTAGGGAGGTCATTCACAATCTTAGTGGTTCAACTGTTACGGCCACCAACGAGGATTCACCGGAACAGTACGAGGTAAGAATTCCGTCAACGGAAAAGGTATGATTTTATATGAAATTGGCAGTTTAGTTATTTGTCTGATCGGATCATTTCGAGGAATGATTCTCCGACGGAACAGTAGACGGGTTGATCGTGGTCGAAACGGGCTTTGAACAGGTAAAAACGGATTACCCGAGCCTCACAGAATCGCATCTGAACCACCACGGTCGAAGAGAGAGAAAAAAAAGAAAAAAAAAAGAAAAAGAAAAACGGATTTTGAAACGGGTTGCGCGGCGGGCTGGACGGGGTGCGCCGCGAAGACCTACTGCCTCAGTTCGTGCATCGCGGCGGAGGCACGACGGGCTGGACGGCGAGTGCCGCGGTGGGCTCCTGCCTGGCTGACGACGTTGCGGCGCGACGGACGGCGGAGTAGCGGTGGTGGCCAGCGCCGCGGGGAATGTCGTTAAAACGACTGGAATAATCTTCTACGTTCATTCTTCCGAAAATCAGCTTCTCACTATTCTCTCTCTAAAACTCTCCAAATTCTCTCAACCAAAGGATCGATTCGAAGCGAAATTCGAAGGAGAAACCGATTTTCATGTCAGAAACATGAATTGAGCAACGATTCCACACGAATCA
>JBBYHH010414689.1:0-20119 GCA_038382905.1 Daphne laureola
CACACACTTTAACATACAACATCTTCATCAAATATTCATTCAAAGTTTCGGCCAACATATGATTTTCTCACCAAAATACTTCTTCAACTTTCTACTTAAACACACATACTCCAAATCATCCAAGTAACAACATACAACTTCATTTCAATCAAGAACACTAGCATTCATCAATTTTAAACACCACATATAATTCATCCATAACCCTAACTTTTCACCAAATATTTGCTTCAACTTCTCACTTCAACAATCATGTTTTATAACATCAAAAAAACATCAACCAACATGATTTTCACCAAAAATCATCAACATATATCCATATGCATTTTCCGCCTCTTCCTCAATTTTTCATCCATAAGGATTTTGATATACTTCCAAGTATTAAACATGCTCCAAATATACCCAACAACATGATTCAAGCATAAAATTCAACATCCATCATCCTTGAACAAAAATAACCAAAAGTCACCCACTTCAAAAAATTCATAAACAAATCATATCTTCACTAAATCATGCAAATATTTCACACTAATCTTCAACAACCATGAAGCTTACCTTTTAAGCAATATTTCAAGAGTTGGTTGTGAGTATTTCTCCAAAAATCTTCCTTGATAATTTCGGCCTCACTAAGCGAAAATGGAGATGAAAGTGAGCTCTAACATTCTTCCACTTTATTTAACCTTCAATAATCCATATAAAGAGTTCATCTAAGATTTCTCTTGAAGATTTTCTTGCAGAAACTTGAGCAAAATCCTCCAAAATCCTTGATAAAATCGTCTACAAGGAAGAAATGGAGGATATGAGATTCTTTCTCATTTCCAAGCCTTGTTTCATGAAGGAAACACTCAAGAAACAAACTCACCTTAGTGATTTCTTGAAGGTGGATGTTGGTAGGATGGTTCTTGTCCAAGAACCAACCTTGAACACCAAGAAATTGATGATAAAAATTCAGCCAAAGAGAGGAGATCCTTGCTCCTTTCTTCTTTGCTCCTTCAACACACTTGAAGTCTTGATGGTGATGAAGGTGATGAAGGAATGAATGAAGGAAATGGAAGTAGAACTTTGTTGAAATGGTAGAGATGAGCCGGCTGTTTCAAATAGAGGAGAGAGAGAGGTGAGATGAGTCAAATGCTTGGTAAAATGAAAATGAATAAGGGGTGGGCTGATAGGAGGGAGTATAACCGGTTTCTAAGGGGTGGGAATAGGTAGGATAGGATTATACACCAAGCTAAAATGATAAAGTTGATATCTACACTCAACCTCAAACATCATCACATCTCAATTCATCACATTTCTAAACCTACCAACCAAAATATCTCCTACCACATGTCAAAACCGGCCAGCCATGTCCAATGACCAAAATACCCTTTTCTGTCCAATTTTCCAAAATGACCATTTTACCTTCCGAAACTGAAAATTGGTAAAATGGCCCGGGACTCACGTAACATCTTAAAAGTGTGAAATCCCTTGGAATAAACTTCAAATTCATTCTCAAGACATCCAAATTGTCCTTAAACATGTTCATTTCCCCAAAATGACTATTTTATCCTCTGAGGTCAATTTTTGGTAAAATGACCCGGGATTCACGAAACCTTATAAAAATGTGAAACCCATAGAATGCACCTCAAATTACTTCCCGGGACATGATAATCATTAGAAAACGTGTCCCGCACGCTTAAAAGACAAAGTCCCGGTAATGGAAATTTTTGACCATCATACATTGTTTTCCGGAAAATTACCATTCATTAGAGGTGACTATAACATTTAGTTTCAAAGTGATAGAATTGGTAAAAGGAAATTTGACGTTAAGGTTTTTGCTATGGTGTTTTGGAACCAATGATGCACAAATCAAGCAATCAAATAAATTTATAAACATCTCATTACCCTTAACTCTATCTTATCGTAGTGTAATGGCTCTAAATGAGGGATCGAACCCAAGAGAATCTGAGCGCCTAGAGTACTAATATGTAATGTGCATTCTAACCTACTATGCAATGCAAAAGATAGCAAGTGAGATGATGATAGGCAAGATGTGAATGTGAATGCAAGCAGGAAAATGTGACTAAATGACTGTAAGGGAATGAAGACGTCACTTGTAGATTTCAATCATGAGTTCTCAAAGTGCATCGTGCGTCCTAAAGATCAAGCATGTTATACTAATCTCGTGTCCTATAGGTAGACTATCTCTAACTCCACCAATTGATAACGGCGATTATCTCTAATTCTTCCTCAATCAATCATCTGTTCTGCTAGGATCGAAACCTAAGACATTCGATATCATAGACACACGTACAACCTAAATTACCAAAATGAAATTCTAATTACCGCAGCTAAATCAATACATCATTTCAACGAAGGTTCATGCAAGCAATCTTTTTATCATGTTCGAGGTGGATTACTATGACTGTGTCGCCCCTCTCTCGAGTAAGCAACATTGTCATAACTAGAATGATCTTAGCCACTCTCGTGATCTAAGACTCAATCCCGAGGTCTATTATCCATTAACCCTCCAAGGTCATCTTTGACTCTTGGATGATTAACCTAAATTGGGTTGCTGCTCTCGAGCCAGCAACACACCTCTCAACTAAAGTGGAATTAGTCATTCTCGTGATCCAATACTCACTTCTGAGAAATTAAACCACTCAAACTAATCACCAATTAACTGAATAAAGTTATCTCTAACATTAGAAAGCTAATCTATCAATTCCACAAATATTGTGTCGATTAAACTCCTCTCGGACATTTAATCGAGCACCTAGAAGAGTAAGCATGAATAAGAATCATTCAGAATACTACACATGACTGAAGTGCTCAGAATTGATATCAAACATGCATAATCATGGAAACATCTTACTTTCACCCTAAGCTAGAGATAAACTAAGACATAGCATCTCTAACTCTATCAAAGCTAAACCTAGACATGATCAACATTTAATAGCAACTTAAAATAATTAAATAGAAATAGGGTAAGATTAGAATTCACCCGATAATTGAAGATCCACAAGTTAGGTCCTTCAACCCCTCATGAAATTGGGGTTGAAGGCCTTAAGCCTTACTTTGAGAAGCTTAAACTTAGGGTTTTTGCTCAAGAGAGCAATCCCCAAAAATGTCTTGAACTTGAACAACATTGAGATATGAGCCTATCACCCATATATATATATACTAAATCTAAAGTACTAGAATGCCCCTAATAGGTTGGGTACCTAATACTAAATAAGAAGGGTGGAAATGGTCTGAAAATACCAAATAATTTCAGATAAGAATGCAAAACCATCAGGAGAGAGAAGGTTGGAACTGGGTTTGCATGAGGCGCATGTTTGGCGCCCTAGAACTGCACCCAGGATGTATGAGGCGTGTCTTCATGCACCTTAGGGGCGCTGTTCCATGCGCCCGGGTTGCTTGCGATGACCTTACCTGCGCCCTAGAGGCGTCGTTTGGTGCGCCAGGAAGGGTTGAGGTGCCATCTTAGAGAGCCCTTTTGTGCGCCCTTGACGCACCATTTGGGAGCCAGTGTATGTGGGAGGCGCCGTTTTCACGCCTCAGGGATGTGCCCTATGTATTGAAGGCGCCATACTTGCGCCTTGAAGTGGCGCCTCTTGATGTCTGACTTTGCTCTCCAACTTTGCAATATGTGCATTTTGGCCCACTTCAACTCTTCCCTTGATTGTCACCTCTCCAATTTAGTCTGAGGTGGTTTTGAATGCTCCACAACTCATAATATCTCGTCTCGAACCTTCTTTCATGCTCAATTGACTCCTTTTCGCATCATCGCATGTTGCACCTTCCAAATATGATAATTGCAAGTAAAGTGCATAAAAGTAATGATAGTGATGTGTAAATGATGCATTTGCTACTTTAAACATCACAGAAAAATGTGTGTGTGTTTGCACACTGATCACAAGTCACTTGAGTTTAGATGATTGAAAAAAAGAAGTTTTAGGATTAATAGATATCTAGTCCAAAGATTCAGATAGAATTGCAATAAACAAAGTCTCTTGCATCTCTCTCTCCACAAAAATCTAATTTTTTTATAGGGGGAGGGAGGAACCAGTGTAGTTCCTGCGATGCTTCTTGCGGGCATTTATCCTATATTCTAGCCTAGGCCTAGTTCGCTAAAGATGTAATATAACGGGGTAAAAGAACCAAGAAGAAAATCCTCGAGGCTCTAAAAAAATAAAACAAAAACCCGCAATTAGAAGGCTTAGTTATGACATACATCTGATGAAATCAAGTCTTTCATAAATAAAGGTATGGATAAAGTCCATGTAGAGCATCTTGCTTCTAAGAGGGCTTTTCTTGCTACCTCGTGTGCAAAATGGTTTGCCTCTCAAAAGACATGTTGGATTTTCCATTGCTGAAGGCTTTGAAGATGTTCTTGGATGTCTCTGATGTTGAGTGTTGCTTCTGATTGGACTTCATAAGGTGCTAGAATGTCTTTAATTACCGATAAAGCATCAGACTCTATGATAATCTTTTGTACCTGTATGTCCAGAGTCAACCACAAGCACTCTTTGGTAGCCAAGGATTCATAATAAAAAGCATTCGTAATTCCCCTCAACTTGCCCATCTTTGCCGCAACTATACACCCATCGTCATCTCGCAGGATGGCGTCAATTCCAATCCATCCATTTATGCCAATAATTGCATCCATCTTGGCTTTCAACCATCCTGACGGTGGTGGGCTCCATTGCGCTAGTAAACGGGGAGAATCTCTGGCGATCGGTGAGAAACTCGTTTCTGTGACTAGCTGGGATTAGGGATGAGAACGATCTGAGCTGAGCCTGAACCTGGCAGGCTCAAGCTCGAACTAGTAAAAATCAGGCTCAGCTCAAACTTTATCGAGCTCAATTTTTTGAGCTCGAGCTCGGCTCGTGAAAGGTTCGAGCTCAACTCGAAAGCTCGTGAGGCTCGATTAGTGAGTTGTTCACTTAGGCTTGATTTTGAAGTTTGGCTCAATAAGGCTCGAAGTGCCTCGTAAGCCAGTTTGAGCCGAACCTTTGAAGCTCAAGCTCACCTCATTTAATACACGAGTCTAAAAAATGGGTCGAGCTCGAGACTCGTGAAGCTCTTCTCGTAAGGCTCGATTAAGCTTGAGCTCGAGCCGAGCTTAAATAGGCTCAGCTCGTTTCACTGCCCTAGCTGGGATAGAAGCCATGAGAAGGTGGTGGTTCTGATTTTTCCACAGAAGATAGGCAGTTAGGATAAATCAGCATCATTTTGACTATGTCTTTCCTGCCTTTACCTCACTAATCCAGTCGTATATCTTCTATGCATCAAATTGAGTCATGCCCTGTTGTCTGCTAATCGACCACACCTCTTACGCAATCGCACAGTCTCAAAGTATATGGACTGTCGTTTCTTCCTCCAGCTCACACATCGGACAACTGTTGTAATCAAGAACTTTCCGGTGCTGGAGGTTCACCCGAGTTGGTAGGCAAGACTGCATCACCTGCCACATGAAGTTGCGGTGTTTGTTCAACACTTTTGCCTCCCAAACCTGTTTCCAGATCAGCTCCTGCCTTGCCATAACTGCATTTTCGGTCTTGCTCATATAAACTTCATATCCCGTATTCACCGTATAAACTCTCTCTCTTGTGTAATGCCAAATTAGGATATTTGTTGTGGTCCCTTGCTACAAAGGAATTGCAGTAATTGCTTCAACGTCTTGTGCTTCAAAAATATGTTGAAGAAGTTGAATGTTCCACTCTCGGGTTCCTCGCAAAAATAGAACATTGACAAGAGTATCGATTGGAAAAAAACGCAGCAAAGTGGAAGGTTTAAAAGCGAAATTACCAGGGATCCATGGGTCACTCCATATTCTGACCATTGCACCATCCCTTATTCTCCATCACAGTCCCAGCTTTAACACCTCCCTTACCTTCATCAGACTTTTCCAAATATAGAAAGAATTATTCTGCTTCACTTCTGCTTCCATGAAAGAAGTTTGGGGAAAGTACTTGTCTTTGAGCACTTGAGCATATAATGAATTGTTATTTACGATCAATCTCCACCCTTGTTTGGGTAGGATAGCCAAATTAATGGACAATATTTACCTCCAACCCGGGTTGGAGGAAAGTCCTCCAACCTGTATACATAGCATGATGTTATTAGTTGGTGCACCCACTATTTATTACAGGGCTGCCACTATTAATTACGGGAGTGGTAGCCCCATAATTATTAGTGGTGGTATCCATCAATAATAACATGCCACGTATACAGGTTGGGGGACTTTCCTCCAACCCGGGTAGGAGGAAAATATTTTCCCAAATTAAAACTGGAGAGGTCTCGAAAGCCCAAACCACCATTCTTCTTGTCTGGCATTAAGTGATCCCATCTCATCCAATTAAGACTCATGCCATTATTACCATGATTCAAAAAAAAATTGTTTAAAATTACATGCATCTCCTTGCACAATTTTTCTGGAATGTGAAAGACTCCCCTGACATAGATTGGAATCGATTGTCCAACCACCTTGATCATCACTTCTTTTCTGGCGCGGGAAAGGGATTTAGAAAACCATGTCTTTATATGTTGTGTCATTCGTTCTTTGATATACCGGAATGCTCCTTTTTTGTTTCTCCCCACGTAGGTCGGCAACCCCAGGTATTTCTCTACATTCTTACATTCATTAACCCCGAAGATATTTATAAAACATGTCATGTCTGCTTATCTCGTATTCAGACTAAAGAATAGTCTGAATTTCTCATAATTTATGCACTTTCCAGACATTGCTTCATACCGGTTAAGTACAATCCTGAGACACGTTCCCTCCTACGTCGTAGCCTTGGAAAAGATCAGACTGTCATCCGTGAATAGGAGATGTGTGACTGCTGGACCACTTTGGCTTGCTTTAACTCCTATGAGTTGTCTTTGTTGTTGTGCTCGGTGTATAAGTGTTATGAGACCCTCTGAACAGATTATGAACAAATAAGGTGACAAGGGATCGCCTTCTCATAGTCCTCTTTGTGGTATAATTGCACCATGTCTCATCTCATTGATCGTTACCGAGTACCGGACAGTAGAGATGCAGTTCATAATAGTTTAGATCAGTTGTCTCAGAAAATCCATCTTCTCCATCATCATTTTAAAAAACTTCCAGTTCACTATGTCGTATGCTTTAGACATGTCTAGTTTTAAGGCATAATTCCCTGTAGTTCTCGTTCGGTTTCCTCGCAGCTTGTGTAGGAGCTCATATGTGACAATCACATTATAAAAAATAAGCCTCCCCCAGATAAACGCACTTTGATCCTCTGAAATAATGTCTCTAAGAACTCTTCTGATGTAGATCGCTATTGTCTTGGATACCAACTTGTAGATGACACTACACAAGCTAATCGAACAGTACTCTTTCATTGTTTACGGCTTTGATGTCTTCAGGATAAGAATGATATTTCTCCCATTTACTTCCTGCACATACGCACCACCATTCAAAATATTAAGGCAAAAATGAATGACATCTAATTTTACTTGGGGCCAGAAGTGTTGATAAAATCCCGCTGGTAGGCCGTCTGAACCTGGAGTTTTACTCGGGTGCATCTCTTGTAATGTTGTCTGTATTTCCTCACTTGTGTATTCATGGTTTAGAATAACCATTTGCTCCATTTTAATTGACCCCGGTTTAAGCATATTAAGGAGTGATGTATCCAACGTCTCCCGGGCTTGAAAGAGGTTTGAAAAATAATTCAAGGCAACTGTTGCTATTTGCTTCGCATCTTGTTGCATGTGTCCCTCCTCATCTCTCACCTTCTGTATAATATTAATTCTTCTTCGCTCCGAAGCGTGGGAGTGAATTTTTTTTGTATTTTTATCTCCCTTTGTTAACCAAGAAATTCTTGATCTCTGTTTTCAAAAAATTTCATCTTGTTGCCTCCATTCCATAAGCGATTTTTCCATCTCATCCATCCTTTGTTGCACTGTATCATCAACTAGTAGTTTGTTAAGTTCTTCTAATGCAGCCTCAAGTCCCTATATTTTTGTGCTCAAGTATCCATACTCCTGTCTATTCCACTTGTTCAAACTTTTTTGTACAGACCCAATTCGATCATGTATATTAGCTTGCTCCTCCCTTGTATTTTTCCATCCTGTTTCAACCACATGTGTACAGCTTGGATGTCTAGTCCACATAAATTCAAAATGAAAGTTCAGCCTCTTTTTTCCCCTACGATGTGGTTCTAGTTTAAGTACCAATTCTTGGTGGTCTGAGAATACAACTGGTTTGTGAGTGACCCTGTATTCACTGAATCTTGTTATCCATTCCGGTGTTGCACAACAACGGTCTAGCCTACACCATACATGCTCATCGTTTGCTCATCGGCTTGACCATGTAAAGTCTAAACCACTGTAGTTTAAGTCTACTAACCAACAAAATTCCAGACAGTCTCGGAAGTTCATCATGAGATTCTGGTCCCACATCGCACCTCCCTTCTTCTCAGTGTCCATAGAATCTCATTGAAGTCTCTACCACAAAGCCATGGTAGTGCATTGTGGGACTTCAACACTTTTAGCAACTCCCAAAAAAATTTTCTCTTCCCTTGGTCTGGTTCCCCATATACACCCATTAGTCGCCACTGCCAATCACCTTTCACTATCACGTTGATATGTCTCTTTGAGTAGCTTAAGAGACGGAGGCAAACATCCAATTTCCAAAATAAATCCAGACCACTCGATCTCCCCTCACTCTCAACAACGAACATGTTTCAGAACCCACATTGGTTCTTGATCCATTCTATTCTTATTCTGGATAGCTTTATTTCACAAAGAAAGGTCACTGTCGATTCGTCTCTGTGCGGGAGATTACGTAACATCGGAAATTTTTGCGTATATCCCAGTCTCAGTAGTTCAACAAGATCATATTCATTGGTCTCAGCGGCCCTGCTCCCCAGGGTCCACCGCTGGTTGATAATCATTGAAAATCCTCTGAAGTTCTTTTGCAAGCTTCGTTCTCTTTTCTGTCTCATCAATGCCCATTGCTTCACTACTTTCTCTTTTTCTTGTTTCCATTGTTATCCCGACCTCTCTATGTTCTTCTTTATGGGCCCTCTACTTATGTTTCCACTTGCACCTCGGCGTCATCACACCCTCGGCGGTTGGCACTGGTTTCTCGGCCTTCCTTTCTATCTCTTTGGTCATCATATGAGTAGCAGGGATGAACTCGGTTGTACTCTTACTCAATGAGTCTCCCGTGTCGTCCATTAAGTTACTCTTCCCTGTTGTGTGTTTTTTAGCTTGCTGTTGTGGGATCTAGTTAAGCTCATGTGGGGGGTGTCTTGTAGCGCCGACATCTAGCTAAACTCTCCACTGTCTATTGATGCATTGTTCGAGACTTCCACCTTTTCTTTGTTTCCCTCATCAAATACCAGCCGTTTCACTGTGTTCATATTATTCATTAACTTCTCTCCTATCTCACTTGTTCTAACCTCATGATTATTCGACCCCTGTTTTGACTCTTCTTCTGTGAATAAACCCTTCTAACCACTAGTTTCCCCGTTGCTCCCCTGAGAACTTCTTCGTTGAAGATGTGTTGGGAGATGCTTGCATACAATTCCCATATGGGAACGAATTATCTTCTGGGGGAGGTGTCTCACAGTACTTGTATGTGTGTCTCAGCCTTCCACATGTGAAGCATATATAAGGAAGTCTTTCAAACTTCACTTGGATCAATTTTGGAGCACTACCTTTCACAATCATCATAACTCCTCGAGTGAACGGTTCTCGTACGTCGATTTCTACTTTTACTCGTACGTATCTACCAACTGTGTTCCTCTCTCCTTTCATACATACCTTCAGAATCCGACCTACTTGTTGTCCAAGGCGTGCCACTACCGTTTTGCGCAGAGCACCAACCGGAAGGTCATAGAGTCTAATCCAAAATACTGTGGAGTGAAGGTCCACCTGTCATGGTTGATCACTCCCTGAAATTTCCTTTAGTAGAAGAACATGGTTGTCGAAGGTCCATGGACATCGGTCCAGGACACCATCAATGTCGGCCCTGTTGAAGAAGGTGAACAGGAACTTGTTGTCATCCACCGCCACACAATCAACATCCTCTACTGCTCTCCAAAGTGCTTTCATTGTGTTGAATAAGGCGATGTTTCGAAACGGTCTATTTGTCCACAGAGATCCTTCCAGGAAAAACTTGTACGGTTCCTCCTTGAACGACCCATCATCCTTTTCTCGGATTACCAGTTTCTCTACTTCTGTCAGCCCAAACTTCTCTCATGCCTTCGTAAGTTCCTCCATCTAATAGAGAAACCCCTGTTCGTTGTTGAATTATTGCTCGGCGTCGTTACCGCACGGACCAACACAAAAAGTTATCTCAATCGCACCACCGGACGGACCCTGCTTGAAATTCATGAGAGAAACCCTAATAGACAATACTAGGCGCACAAAACCCTAGAATTTTATGTACTAAAATCTAATTAATGTTTTGTCCTTTTAGAATTTTCAACTTGCATTTAATTTAGTCTGATATCAAATTTTAAACTAAAACTTCCATTTATGACTTATGACTACCTTAATGTTTGTTTCGAGAGAACAAATGTGAACTACTGAAGCTCAAGTGATTTATCTTTTTTTTTCTTTGCTCCTGATCACTTAAATATCTTCTTAATTGATAATTCTATTGGAATTATTTTCCCAAACTTGCATACCTTTAAAAAATTATTGTTTTCTGGTCTTATTAAGGTTGTGTTGGATAGAAATGTTTTTGACAATAAAATGGTATTGACTTAAAAATGAGAAGGAAATTTGTGAGACTAGAGAGTTAGTAAGTTTTAGGAAAAGGTATAAAATCTGAATAGTTTTTTTGTTTCACAAAAACGATAGCCTAAACGAAGCATAATAAAGTAACAACGTGTTTTTATAAAATTGAGAGTTGAAATAAAATTGCATGAAACAAAGTCACTTCTAGATTATATATTTCATCATTCTAATTATATACTCCCTCCCTCCTTTAAAAGAAACTACATATTGAAAAATACTGCCACAACAGAATCACAATAGATTTTTTACTTGACGAATTTCTAGAGAGAGAAATCCTTCTCTCTTATCTCTCTCGATTCCCTGGATCTCTGAGGAATTTCCTTGCTCCGATCTGATTTAGGATGCCGCTAGGGCGGCGACTTGGCAGTGGACGCGGTTGATCTACCTCGTTGAAGTTAAAATCAATTGTGGAGGAGGCTTTTTCGTCCGAATCTGAGTATGAGGCTGAATTTCCAACACTTGGTGCTATAATGGCCTAAGATCTGCTTCAAGATGGTTCTCCGGGACTTTTGGTGCCGCCGATCCATGTTTCCCCCCCTGTTACTTCACCAAAATCTCTATTTAGGGTTCCTATTCCTAGCGCTCCTTTTCCTGATGCTAGTGCGATAAATACGGTGACGGCCTCATCATCTTCTACTGTAGCTCATGTTGCTGCGACGTGGTCTGGTTTGGTCCAATCGGAAGGGGATGGCTCCAAGCTCAGAAATGAGGGGCTGAAAGTTTCTCAACCGTTGAACTTCATGCTCGTCTATGATCCGCTTGTCACTGAGGCTGAAGAAGTGGAGTTTTCTGATGAGGAACTCCAGGAAGGGCATCAGATCTGGAAGCATACTCTTGTCAGATGTGTCATGGGGACTAAGGTCTCTTGGACTAACATGAGTAAGTATGTTATGGCTAAGTGGAAGAATGTGGCTCCTCCTTCCATTGTAAAGCGGTCAAGTATATTCCTCTACTCCTTCAAAACTTATGCCGATATGATGATCATCTATGAGGGGATGACCAAGTTTATTTTCGATAAGCCTCTGCTCTTCAAGAAGTTCGAAGCTGGTATGTCTTTGGGCAAACACATCTTTGTTGATGCCCCTGTTTGGATCTAATTGCCTCAATTGAAGCTTGAGCACTGGACTCCAAGGATAATTGGAAAGATAGCCAGTGTTTTGGGGGAATCGATAATGGTTGATCAAGCCACGGTCAACAAATCTCGTTTGACTCATGCCAGGCTTCTTGTTAAGCTCCATAACCCTGACAAGATTGTTGGAGATGTCAGAATTAAAACTTCCTCGGATACCTTAGTATAGTCTGTGGTCTATGAGTGGTCACCTAGGCCTTGTGCTAACTGTAGCAAGTGGGGGCATGTTTCAGAGGACTATGACCCAGAGAAGGCTCAACTTGGGCATAAGTCTCGCAAGAAGACTGAAGTTGTTCTTGAAGCCTCCCAGGGTCCTGATTTTCCTCGGCCTACTACTTCTCTTCTTCCCTCCTTCTCTGCTGGTAATGATAGCTTTTAGCCTGCAAAGGGTAGGAGAAATCAGAAACATAGGAACCATATGCCTCTGACTATCCCTGGTCCATTACAACCTATTAAAGAATTCACCTCTCCTAGTATCTTCTCATCCTTGGGGAATGGGAGCTGTGTGGAGCAAGTCCCTGATTTTATCCATTTACTATGACGTGGGCTTGTTGGAATGTAAGAGGTCTAAACCTCTTCCACAAGCAAAAATCCCTTAAAAAACTCCTACATACTTATAGCCTAGATTTGGTTGCTCTTCTGGAGACTAGAGTGAAGGCACGTAACTTTTCTCAGGTTTTTCAGTCCTGCTTCGGTAACTGGGCTTTTCTCAATAACTATTATATGGTTTCTAATGGGCGTATTTGGGTGACCTGGAATCCTGTTGTCCTTAATGTTTAGATTCTAGTTGCTCATGAGCAATACCTCCACTTGTATGTGCATCACTTAGTTGTTGGGTGGACTATCCTTGCAACAGTGGTCTATGCTTTAAATGATGCCCGTTCGAGAGCAAGTGCATGGTAGAGTCTTAAGCATGTTGCTGAGCTTATCTCCCAACCCTGGGTATGCCTTGGGGACTTCAATGAAGTCTTCTATTCCTCTGAAAAGAATTCAATGTATGTTACTAGTTTGCAGTAGTCTGGTTTGTTGGAATTTTGTACAGGTGTAGGGCTAAGGGATATCCATGGGATTGGAGCCTTTTTCACTTGGTGTAATAATCAAAGAGGCGTAGAGAGAGTTTATTCCAAAATTGATCGTGTAATGGGAAACCAGCTGTGGTTTGACATGTTTGATGGATCTTCTGTAGAGTATAAGGATTCAATTTTGTCTGATCACACCCTCTCTTTACTGTCTCTCGCTAAGTCTGGAGTAAAGGGGAATCCCCCTTTTAAATTCCTTAACATGTGGCTGCTTCATCCAAACTATAGTAGTACTCTTTCTTCTTCCTGGAATGCTCCTCTTCCTTCTTCTCTCTCGCCATCTAGGAAACTCTTGTTGAAACTGCAGAGGCTCAAGGTTGTGCTGAGGGGGTTTAATCAGGAGCATTTTATGGATATTTCTAGACGTGTGGCTAGGGCTCACTCTGAGTATGAAGCTTCTCTTGCTGATCTGAGGGAGGATCCTTCTAGCTCTCCCTTTTTTGAGGCTATGTCTGCTAGGAAACTTTTCCTTATGGATCTGTTGAAGTATGAAGAGAGCTTTTATGCCCAAAAAGTTGCTTATGACTGGTTAAGATTGGGTGATGATAACACCCAATTTTTCTTTGCTCGCATGAAGGAAATGAGGTTAGGTAGGAATATCTCATGTCTCTTAGATCCCTCTGGCTCCCCCATTACTGATCCTGGTGCCATTGGTGGTGCCTTTGTGCTTTTTATGTGCTCTTCTCTGTTGGAGCCATGGCTGATCTGAGCAGGGTTTAGGAAGTTACTAGATCTGGTAATTATGTTAGGCAGGAGGATTTCTCTGCCTTAGTGGCTAAAATCTCAGACATGGAGATTCGAGATGCTATATTCTCAATGCCTCCAAACAAGTCCCCAGGCCCTGATGGGTTTACAGTGGGATTTTTTCAAAAAGCCTGGGGGCTTGTTGGACTGGAGGTGTACTCTTCTGTTAGGTTTTGCTTCCAGAATGGTGTTTCTCCCAGAAGTTGGGCTCCCACCTTTATCCACTTAATTCCAAAAAATAGCCATGCTTCGAGCCCCTCTGACTTTAGGCCTATATCTTGTTGTTCTGTTCTTTACAAGGTAGCCTCCAAGGTCCTTGCAAATAGGATTTCCCCCATTCTTCCTTACCTGATAAACCCAGCTCCGGGGGCCTTTGTTAAAGGGTTCCAGAATGTGGACAATGTGCTTCTTTGCCATAAGATTGTTAGGGGCTATGGTAGGAAGTCTGTCTCTCCAAGAATGCTTCTGAAAATAGATGTCAGAAAGGCATTTGATTATGTGTCATGGGACTTTCTTGAGGCTTTCCTTCTACACTTAAATTTTCCTGCCCAATTTGTTCAATGGATTATGCTCTGTGTATCCTCTCATTAGTTCTTTGTCATGATTAATGGAGCCCCCACTGGTTTTTTTAAAGGGCATAAATGGATTAGGCAGGGGGATCCTCTCTCCCCCAACCTATTTGTTATTGTGATGGATTTCCTTTCCATAATTGTAGATAAGTTGGTCAAGACTAGGCTAATACATCTGCATCCCAAGTGTAAGTGCTTGAAGATAGCTCACTTGTCATTTGCTGATGATCTTATGATCTTCTACAAGGCTGATAGATCCTCTGCTTCTACTATTGTTGAGGGTTTATCCTTGTTCTCCTCTGCTACTGGCCTTCATGTCAACCAACAGTAGAGTAATGTTATTTTTACGAGGGTCAATGTTGGTCTTGTTGCTCAGGTTTTGGGCACCCTTGGTATGGAAAAAGGTTCTCTGCCTTTTAAATATCTGGGGGTTCCTCTTCTCTCTGCTAGAATCACTTCCAAGTAGTGTAAGCCTTTGGAGGAGAGGATTTTGGCTCTGTTACAGCTCTGGTCTGCTCATTTTTTATCCTATGCAGGTCATTTGTAGCCTATTAAGGCTGTAATCTTTGGTGTTCATAATTATTAGGCTATCATCTTTCCTCTCCCCAAGGACTTCCTAGTTAAGCTTGACCAGAAGTGCAGATCCCTCATATAGGGTGGAAATCTGGCTTCTCGAATGAGCCCTTTAGCCTGGAAAAGGTTCTGTTGTCCCAAAAACCAGGGAGGCTTGGGGGTCTATGGGCTGGTGGATTGGAATATTGCTTTTAATGCAAAAACATTGGGGCGGCTCATCACTGATAAAGAAAGCCTATGGGTGAAGTGGGTTAACTCCTACTACCTTAGGAATGTGAATGTATTGGATGTGATGATTCCTGATTCAACCTCTTTGGTTGTTAAAAGGATCCTTGAGGCTAGGGGCTACTTTATGCCCTGGATCAAGGGCCTGTTGGATTCTCTTTCTAAGAAGTTTCCAATGAAGGGCACTTACCTCCACTGTATTGAGAACTTTGATACTGTGTTCTGGAAGAAGCTGGCGTGGGGGCCAAGTCATGTCCCCAGAACTTCCATTATAGTGTGGCTTGCTGCGCAAGATAGGCTTTCTACCAATGATCGAGTAAGTGTCTGGAAGCCTGGTATTGTCACTTCATGCTGCTTTTGTTTTCACCCTGTCGAGACTCGTTATCATCTCTTCTTTCGTTGTTCTTTTTCTTCATGTGTTCTAAGGAGTGCTTTAAGGCAGGTTAAGCTTGCTGGTGCTCCCCTGTCCTGGAGGCCTCTTTGTTGGTGGATGCTTCGTGTTACCAAAAGTAAATCTCTCAAAGCCACCCTGAGAAGGAGTGTTTTTGCTGCAACTGTATATGCAGTTTGGATGGAGAGGAACCAGAGGATTTGGCAGGAAGGTTTGTGATCGTTAGGCTATTATTTTAAGGATTTGGGATATGGTTCAGAAGCGAAATGCTGTCTTCTTGGATTATGTTTTCACTGTATAGCTTGACTGTTAGTGTAGCTTACTCTTCTTATACATGTTGTACATCCCTGATTAAGCTATAAAGCCAGGGCATATAGTTTCCATCTTTGTGCACTTTTGCTCTTGGGTTTGCCGTTTTTGTAAGGCCTCTTGGGTTTGATTGTAAGTGTCGCTGGATTTTTTTCCCGATAATATAAACTTCAGGGGTACCGTCCCCTTTCAAAAAAAAAAAAAAAAAACTATGTATTGAGTTTCAATATTTAATCTATAATTTTGTTCTTCATCGTTTTAATATATAAAGGGCAATAATTTATATGTAATTAAATGGTACATGGATATCTCTACTTTCTAAATATATTGTTTAAGAATCTGTTAATGAAAATTTTCTAGTGGATTAGCATACATATTAATATATATTAATATGAAAACAAAGATGTTAATATATATTAATATGAAAACAGTCACAAATGTATGTAAAGTTTTGATTACTTCTTGCTTTCTAGCTTTCCGTCCCCTTTTTATTACAACACTTTTCTTTTTAAGATGTCCCTAAATATTTACAATGTTTTCTTATTAAGTAAATTTCTCCAAGTAAGTTTACTACTTTATTCTTTCATTTATCTTTCTCGTTATTTCTTTATTGTCTCATTTGACCTCACTCTCTCTACTCACTTTCCTCACTCATCTCTTTTTTTATTTTTTATTATTATCTGATTTGACATCATCAACCCATATACACTACTCACTCAATTAATCTATCTCTAAAGGGTAATTTTTTTTAAAATTTTATATCTTTTTATCCACCTTAATCATCATGCCATGTCAATACGTTGCAAAAATTAAGGAATGTAGGAAGTACGTACTAGTTTAAAAATTTTGGTCTTATTAAATAATAATGCCTATACAATAACTGAAGTTTAAACTGTATATAAATAATTCAATAATTGTTGAAGGCTTATGAGCTTTTAGAATTCTCGATTTGTATTGAATTTACTGGCAAATTAAATTTTATGTTAATTTTGTCATTTATGACTTGTAGCTAAATTTGTGTGTTGTTTTTCTTTATCTAAGAGATATTGTAGTTTTATAAACTATGGATATTTAAGGACTTAGATGATTGTTAATAAATGTAGGTGCTAATCAAAAGCTTCACAATTTTCTTAATAATTTTAGGTGCTTTTAGAATTGGCAAACACATTTATAGCTTCTTGGACCTTTTGTTTTCAACATTTTATTTATTTTATTTATTGATTCTACATGTACGCATATAGTTCTAGTAGTAATAACTAAAAGATAGAGTTGTAGTTGTATATGAAGTGTGCTAATCGTGTTTTATGTTTCTAAGTTGAAGAATATTTAAGTACAATTTTCGGTCTTATTAAAGAGATTAATGAAGGGTAAAAACATTGATCAACATTTACCAAAATCACATTCATTCTTATATATATATACATATATTTTTTGATATATTCGAGATATTCTTGATATACCGGTATTATCTCATATTGTTAAAAAAATGGTACAATAACCGATAAGAGATTTGCACATTGGTTATTGGTTTAGGTGTGAAATTTTTCATCTCATAAGTTGCTCTCCCTACCTAGTACTCTCTTTGTCCCATAAAAGTTATAAGATTTATTTGAGCATAAATATTAAGGGAAGTGAACTTTTTTACCTTTACTAAAAAAAGGTGTATGAAAAAAATATTTAAAATAATAAGGATAAATAAGGATAATTTAGTAAAGATAATAATAAAAAATTGATAATCTTTATAAAACAGTCTAATATAATAATGTTGATAATATTTATGGCACCCGAGTTTTTCTTATCCTTTTGTATAAGTTCTGTCGGTTGCTGTTAAAAAAAAACCAATGACAAAAAATTAAAACCTAAAGTTTCTTTCCAATTTTCCCCTTTATGTTTTCATAAAGTTTTCCATTTACTAAAACTAAAAGTATGATTAACACAAGAGTAAAATCCACTCGCGGTTATATTTTTTTTATGTTCTTTTACCTATTTTGATTAAAGTGAAGTTTTTTATTTATTTTGGTCTCATTTTTTATGTTTTTGAACTATTGTTGTCTTTTTTTGACTATTTCTGCTGTCTAAATTAACAGATTTATATGAGATGTCTATTTTATCCCTAATTTATTATCATAATGGACTTAAACATTTTCAAACTAAACCATTCTAACCTAACGTTTTTTAAACTCATTGATTCACCCTCAACTCCTCTTCTACTATCAATTTTACCATCTTCCTCACTAACTCTTCCCTCCATTCCACTCCCTCTCTAAAATTCACTTCCCTAAAATTCTCTTGATCTCGTTCGCTTTCTTCTTCCACATGTACGTGCAAATCGTCAAGGCTCTCGATCACCATGCCATCCTCACCAATCCGGCAATCCCTGTCAAGGCTCTCGATGCAGTTATGGCGGAGGCTGGAATTGATACGATTTGGAATGGGGAGTAGGAGAGCGAGAGCTTTGAGAGGAGATTCAATTTTGGCGTTTTGTTTCGGACCGGACTGGAGGGTGAGGAGAGTAACGATTTGGAGAAGAACTCGCCGAGCTCCTGATTCCGACACGTGGCTCCTTCACCGACGACGAAAAGGGAGTTGACCAAGATCCAAAGGGATCCCAAGGTTTGGGAAGATCCGTTGGTGTTTAAGCCAGAGATGTTCTTGGGGAGGTCAAAAAGACAAAAGAACGGAGCTTGAATCCGGCGGGGTGGGGCCGTCGACGAAGGATACACTTTATTTTGGGATGAGGCCTTATTCTTTGAATGGTTCAATTTAGTCCTTACAGTCGCAGACAATTTAGTTCCTCTTCGAGACCAAGAGGACCCTCGAGCCCCTCGATCGCCAATACTATGTCTCTCCTCAGTAGTTCGTTACACCGGCCACGCCGGTGAAATTGATCGAAGTTGTAGAATGGCTACGTCGATTCGGCCGGATGGCCATCTATTGGCGGAGTCGCCATTAGATCTGCCAAGCATCCGACTGGTCTAAATCTCTCGACATCGTCGGTCCTCCGGCCATTTCTTCAGATTCGACTTCGAAGATGATTTAGGAGGTCGTTGTGGCAACCAAAGTACAAGTGCCGATGTTGGGGTATATGAACTAGAACTGAAGTGCAACATTGATGAAGATGAGACTAATTTTCAACAAATACAAAATATTAGCCTTTTGTTTTACGAAAATTAGAAAAGTGGATCTGGGAAGATACTTAAACATTCATTTAGTGGCAAGAGATGAAGGCTTTTCAACTTTAATTGATGGATTTATGTACCAGTAGAAGACAAAAGAAAAGTTGAGGGTGAATGTATGAGTTTAAAAACAATTAGGATATAATTGTTTAGTTTGAAAATGTTTAGGTCCATTATAATAATAAAGTAAGAGTAAAATAGACATTTCACAATCTGTTAATTTAAACGACATAAATAAAGGGAAAGAACCACAATAGCTAAAAAACATAAAAAATAGAATTGAAATAAATAAAAAACTTAACTTGAAATCAAAATATATCAAAAACATAAAAAAAAAAATAAGACCACCAATGAATTTTACTCACTAATACAATGAAGACAAAGGCGCACACAGATCTATTGTAAAAGTGAACAGATTCCACATGATTGTTTAAAAGGATGATGATGATTGTTTAAAAGGATGATGATGGAGAAAAAAACAACATTTTCACTGCTGATACATAAAAAAATTATTCATTCTTAAACATATTTTCCTTCATTATAGTATAAAAAGTTAAAAAAAATTATATGTATATGATAATTTGATGTTTAATTTTTAAATACATATTTTAAGAATTCTTTTAATAACTTATTTTTAATGAAAATTTGAGTCAAACAAGTATCAAATATTAAAAAAGAATACCACATAACCACAAATTCGATGAAACCTAGCTGCCGCTCCCTGTACGCAACCACCTCCGCCGTTCATCTAGAAGACCGCTGACGCTGACGTCGATCATCCTCCTTGGCTCCGCCTCCGTCCCCATGCTCTTTCCCGTGTAAACCCTTCTAAGATGAACCCATTCATTCCTCTACCGGCGCATTGGCCTCTGCAAGTCCGGTGGCTCAAGATTCCACCGACATTGGCGTCTGGTTAGGCCCGACAGCTCCGTACTCCACTGGCGTAGGTGTCACTCTAAGGCCGCCGACTCGGTTCTCCACCGGCATCGGTGTCTGTCGTGATCGGATAGCTCAGTCAATTTCTTTTGTATCTCATTTTGTTTCTCATCCAGATCCACCAGACCGCCTTTCATGGTTGGAGCTGTTGTTTTTGTTGGATTTTGACTCTAATTATCACATTAATTGGGTTGAAGGACTAAAGTTGTTATTATACCAAATTGTTGAGA
>JBBYHH010414690.1:0-11646 GCA_038382905.1 Daphne laureola
AATCGCATTGTAATAATGCATAATTATTATAGACATTCAGATCGTGTTGAATGCTTCTAACTATTGATGCATGCTACATCTACAGAGCCGGATTATGCCAATAGAGAACGTACTTTAACTCACGTGATCGGGTCGTCCCGACCCCGATGATCACGACAAGTTACTGTCGCTGCTGCTATAAAAAAAAACCAAAGATCAATCGTTAGTCAAATCAGAGACGTGCTCGCAGATAATCAGGTTAATCAGATTAATCAGAACGAAACCTATCGAGACTATCCCTGTACCTGAATCAGAACTTAACACTCAGGAGCTATGTACCTCGAGTACAACAAATATAAATTGACCGACAAAACTTTTATGCGGATCCCAGAACGGAAGCTCCTGAAAATAATATATGTAAAAGGATGAGTCCTCGAAAGGTACTCAGTAAGGGCGGGGGTAAAGAGTAGTGGTCAAATACGCGAAACCTGCAGAAAATGTTAGTACACAATTCATATATACGGAGGCCCCGAAGGACGGGTACCGTTAACGACGTGGTATGGAACGACAGCCCCCGAGGACGTGGCCACCTCCCAGGGTCGGAAACAGAATGGCCGGATGGTACCAGCGAGGGGTGTACGACCCCTGTAACTGTCGTATTTAATGGAATCTGATCATGCCTGATCGGAAATAGCAAAATCATATCATCTGGCATAGCACAAAGCAGAATGCTAGAAATCCAGAAATCCGAAACCTGCATACCAATAAACTTTACCACGTGACTAGTCAATGGCTCCACCATCGGCCCAGGACTTGCCTCAACTAGCCTAATATGCACGATGATATGCCGGAATGTATATTAAGAAAGTTGAACCCTTACCTCAAATTATTAGAAAATCTACTGAAGCCACCGCAACAACTATTCAGCAGAAAATCCCAGAAATACAGAATCTAAGCTGACAAACACAGAAACATACGAACCATAGTTACTTAACTAGAATTCTTGACTTATGGTAATTACCACTAATACTCCAGACTTTATCTGAAAGTTCACTTTTACCGAGAATTTCAGAAATTGACTAACTTATCCAGAAGTTTCCAATTTTTCACCTTTAAACTTAAATGAGCTTAACTATACATTATTTGTCACTTAAACAAACAAATACTTCTAACTTAACCAAAATTCCCTTTTTGGTCACAAAATCTCAGAAAGTGACAAATTTTCCATAAATCTTACTTTAGCTCATTTAATTTCAAGATTCATTTTAAACTTCCAAAATACTCAACTTAACTTCTTTAATTCCATTTAATCACCAAAATGCGCATACGCATCCAACGTTTTCCAGAATATGCAGATTGACACAAAACTTCACCAAATTGACAAAATTACTGAAAGCTCACAATTTTGATCACAAATGACAATTTTGTTTCAACACAACTTCCATAATTGTATAAAATACACAAACTTTTCACAAGATGTGCAATTTGACCCTAAAACTTCAGAAAGTGACAGAACTTCATTTTTTGTCCACTTTTCAATTCTTTTCGAATTAATCATGAAAAGTATCCAAAATTCCACAATTAATTCAGTCAAACATTTCGGTCAACCCTCCAATTTTCGGTCAACCTTCAAAATTACCCAAAACTTTACCAAATTGATTCCTTTTGATTTCTAACTTTATTTACTTCACGAAATGGTCATTTAATAAAATTAAACAACCCAAATATTGAAAAACATGAAAAACCACTCATTTCCTATTTTTCTCCCTAACTTTCGGCCATCTTTCAAAATATACCCCAAACCTTTTAAAAGTGTCATTTTCCATACTTAACCTTTATTTCCTTAACCAAATTACCAATTAACTTCATAAATTGACACTTTTTCACCAAAACTCCAAATTAACCAAGACTTTCCCAAACTTTCATTTTTAAGACCGAATTTTCGGTTTATGTTCATTTTCATCCTAAACTTCAACCAACTTGTCAACTTAACCCTTAAACTTTCTTTCCTTCACTAATAATCCATTTAATCCAAACTTTAACAACCAAAACATCCCAAATCTTTCATCAAAGTTTCGGCCTTGACCAACACTTTCTCCATATTTATTTTCCAATTAAACCAACAACTTTATTCCATCACAAACATCACCAAAACAAAAATCCTTAATAAAAATCCAACCAACATCAACCCAAAAATCATGCTTTATTTTCGGCCTTCATCATAACCCAACCATCCCAAATGATTCAACCTTCAAACCAAGTATTAAACTTGCTCATTATATACCCAAGAATACAATGGAAGCATGCTTTTAATGAATTTCCATACTTTGATCAAGAACATGATTCTTTAACTAACCAAACTTCACCAAAACTTGGAATCATGGAGAAGACAACCAAAAGGCTTGATAATCACCAAAGATTCAAGCTTACCTTAAGGATTTAGGACGGATTTGATAGAGAAAAATGTCCATGAACTCCCCTCAAAATCGGTTTCTAGAGAAAGAGAAGAGAAGAGATCATTTCCAAGCTTAACCTTAATAACTTAACTAATTAACCAAGGAGCATCCTTACCTTGATTAATAGTAGACATTGGAAGCTTGAAGATGAGGAGAGCTTGCAAGAAAACCTCTATGGAGGGAGCACCATAGCCGGCCTTCTTGGTGAGAGGAAGAGGTAAGTTTGTTTTCTTTTGTTTCTTACTCCTACCTTACTACTACATAATATTTATCTACTACCAAGTATTAACAAAAATACTTTAAGTAGATAACTCTACCCCTTATCCTCTTCCATCTCAATGTGAACCCTTAGGTTGGATTTCATGAAGGATTTTATCCCTTAATCTTATGACAAGTGTAAAACCTTAACCAAGAATTCATCCATAAATTTTCTCTTCATTTTTTATACAATTTCCTTTCCTACAAAATCCAACCATACTCACTTAAGCCCAGTTTGGCCCAAATAAATGCGCATGAATTCGGCCAGCCCAATAATTTCGCCCCATATGTGATTTTTTATCCAATTTTCTAAAATGACCATTTTGTCTACCGAAACCCATTTTTGGCAAAATGATCCGGGATTTCTAAAATATTTCAAATTGCTAAAATCCCTGGAACGGGCTTCAAATAAATTCTCGGGTCATGAGAATTATTAAAAATGCATTCTTTCTTCTAAAATGACCAATTTACCCCTCCGAGGTAAATTTTGGTAAAATAGCTCAATACAAATGTTTTAATCTTCTAATACGAAATAACTCAGAGATAAACCTTAACTTACTTCCCAGGACTTGGAAAAATATCAGAAAACGTGCCCCGCACGCTTGAACATAAAGTCCCGATAATTACAGATTTTGCCCGCCGGTAATTTTCTCAGATCTCCACCATTTTTCTGATGGTGACTGTAACATTCTCCCCCCTTAGGAGTCTTGGTCCTCCGAGAGTATCCTAAACTCCAAAACTGAACATTCACCAACATCCTTATGGAAACTTGTACCGCAAGTTATGCAGAACTAATAATTTTTGTCATCCTTTTCGAGGAACTGACCGTTGACCAAACTTCTGGTCAATTCCCAACTACAGAGTAGCTGTTAATACTTCATTCTGTCGACATTCGGTGTTCCAGATTAACCACCTTTATGTGGTTAAAAACCAAAATTTACATAAGCTCTTTTCAAACTCTCTCATACCTTTTATTCTTAATTTCAGAACCATATCATTCCCAGCACGAATCATATTTCTCACGGGTTTCAAACCCGAAATGCCGTTAGAATAATCGACTATTGTCATACAGAGTAGAGCAGACTCATATGAATTAGACCAGATCAGAATCAATCAGAACAAAACTGATCGGGACTGAACAGAGTATCAAATCATTTTGATGCAACAGAACACCCGTAAGGCGTATTGCAGAACACCAAATTGGTGTGAAACTGAACAAATGATTAAGGTCTAATTCCATATCAGAGATAATCAAAACATAATGACCAAATGATTACGTATTGTAGATACCTTCCAAAGGTGATCCCAGAACGCGCTATACGATATGGATCATTACCAAACAGAATAAGATTCAAAACTCACATAAAATTCTAAAAGGTGGATTTTTACTTAAGATACTATGTATCTTCGGACTTCAGATTTCGGATTATCAGAGTACTGACCACCTATATTGACAATCCACTGTCCCGTGATATGTCAATCCTTAAATTCCCTTTGAACCGACAGAACACCGAACAAATTCTCTTATCGAACATATTCCAGAACACCTTGTTGGTGTTTCACCGAACATGACTAATACAGAACAAAGTTTTGGGCACATTAGCCACAAAACAGAATTTCGGGGTGGAATGTCATAACTTATTCCTGAATCGAACACACTTATGTGTCGATACAATACAGAGTGAAGTTGCTGTAGCATACTTCAAAACTACTTCCTTAGTAGCAATCCATAATTTCAGAAGAAGAACACTCGTCCTTCTATGTAGAGTTAACCTGAAGGTTATTCCCAAATAGCTCATCCTACTAAAGACGAGCCATGCAGTTTTACTTTTTAATTGTCTAGCCTGACATTCATATTTACAAATTCAAATCAGAAGGGGGCAAACAAATCCACTTTATAGCTTCCAGATTCCTTGGTAATGAAATCCCTTACCATATAGTGACCCTCATTTTTCCATTTTATGAGCAGTCACAACTCTATTAGGGTAATTTCCCATTCAAAATTCATACAGAACAATTCAGTTTTTTCAAGTAAAACTGTTTCTCAGCAGACTTCCTTTCTGTCTAACATTTTTAATAAATTCCTCAAATGTCCAAATCATGTTCTGTAAATTTTGTGTCAAACTAGACACATAGGCATATCCATAAAACAAATGTCAGATCAAAATTACCAGCCAAATGATACAGTTTATTCGTACAAGTTTGGCCATAAATGAAGATTTCCTGAGGAACAACATTTCATGCTTATTTTCCATGTAATTGTGCAACCATCCTTACTACCGACCTAAAATCCACAGACTGGGGTACATAACTGGTAGGTAGATCCTGAAATTTGGCACACCTTGTGATCTCTCAGATACATAAATACTAAACTGATACTCATCGTGCTATACTATTCTGATGGCAGTACTTTCTGCCAACTCACTTTCTGATTCTTCATACTCGAACCACCGTCTGTTAGGTAGGAGTGATATTTTAAACTACCATACATAGCCTAAGCTACGTCCCATCCTCTGGACGTATCTTGTTGCACCCTGATTAAATTTCCGGTATTTCTACTCAGTAACCACAGACAGTACCGAGTCCTAGGACTACTGGTACTCATTGACATATACTGAACTAAGATTGGGCACCTCATTTATCCTTTTCCCTAACCTTATACATCACAAAAAAACATCATAAAATTTTTGGAATGTTCATTTATGAAGGTTTGGTCCATTCTGAACACCATACTTTATGGTGCTTCAATTCTCAATTCAGCAGTAGTTTTCCAACAAAACTAGCTGTCAGTTAAACATTTCTAGAAACTTCCATAGGTGTCCAAATTTAGTTTTGTAAATTTTTACTTAAACTAGACACATAAGGATACAACCCCATAAAATTTCATAATTTTTGGCCGCCCCAATTGGTACACTTGTTTCGGCCAAGATCGGTCAAATTCTGCTATTTTTCCTGAAAATTGCTTTGTGTATAGTCTTTGGCTCCATTCATTTCCTTCCATAGACCTTCAAATGGAGTTGGGGTTCTACCCCTACTCCTTATTTCAGAGTGTGAGTGTTCCTCACCAAATCATTCCATTGGTTTGCGCATATCGTTATTGCGGTTGTTTCTGCATCCTTGCGTACGTATTCTTGCTTCCCGATGGATTGCGGTAGAATGTGTTGAACTTTCTTATTATCGTCTTTCCTGATAGGGAATATTTTGGTACTGAATATTTCCTTACAGAGATCCTGGATAGTGTCCCTGAAACGATTCCTAAGGACTCAAAGTTAGGACTATACTTTATTTTTCACATACTTGTGAAAATTCCTGACACCCTTGTGTCACTCGCTATCTTCATTTCGAAGTCGCATAGATCAGAATTCAAAAATTTCACTCATATTCCCTATATACGAGTGTCTTCACCTTTACTTACTGAATACATAGTATGCAGATCCTCTATACGCCTAGTCTCACTCCTAATTTTGGTTGTACTCCTAACTCAGATTATCAAACTTGACACATCAGCGATCCCGGATAACATGTCATATTTTATCGTTCATAAAATACATGGAATAACTTCTCCTGTCTCAGACCGGGGTCTCGCCATTCCTAAGGACCAGAGGTTAAAACCACTTTTAGGTCCCCAATACTGATTCCAGTTGTAGCATAATTTCCTTCTTTCCAGCAAACCACTTGTCACTCCAACATTTTTAGTAAATTCTATCGATGTCCAAATCATAATCCAAAACTTTTGTGGTAAACTAAACATACAGGGCTACAACCAAAAATATTTTCAGGATTTTCTAGGAAGCCAAATGGTACTGTTTATTCGGTCAAGATGACAAAAAAAAAATTGTAATTTCAGAAAACTGCTTCTTTTGTACTTGCACCTCAAAATTCACAACTCGTATACTCCAGATTATTTCAAACGAACTTAGACCGATAGTTTTTAAAACTACTAGACGTGGAAGTACAAGTATCCAAATGTGCCAACTCTGTGGCCATATTCTCAAATCCATCGTCGAAATTATCCTGGACCGGCAGATCGACGTGCGTCCACGGGTCGCTCTTCTCCTTCCTTTGCTCAGACATCGTTTGGGAGTGAACGTGTCTTCCCGAATATACTTATCAGATTTACCCAAAACTTGCGGATAAAAAAATTATAGTTATAATTGCCTGGTATTCCATTATTCTAAAGGTGTAAGACTCATTTCTGACGAGTACTCACCATATTTAGAATTTCCATCCGAAAAGAGCACGACATAACAATTTTATCTTTACTAAAGTATGCAGCAGTATTCCTATTGGCTCTGTAGTTCAGATGCAATGTATAATTTATGCAGAATATACGGAATCAAAAATCCAGCAAAACTTTCTGTTTACTTAATTCCAGATTCAGACGTCCAATTCCTTATGGGCAAGTCTGACGCGATTTCTGTTTTACCAAACAAACCTAAACTTATGCCTTAGATTATGTTAAATATGTTTAAACCGATCAAGCTAAGTTTAACCTACCATTCTAGGCTAGTTTCTAGTAAAAATATGGCATATCCCTTACCCAAAACTACACCAGAATGATCGGTGGAACTAGGGTTGATCTGTCTATCCATACCTAACATTAAACCTAGGCTTTGATACAAACTATCAACACCACCACTCCGGACAGGGCGGCGGAAGCGTGTGGAAATAGTAGCGAGAGGTAGAGGTGATGACGGAGCAGAATTCACCTTTGAGAATTGTGGGCCAGTGATTCTACCGTTAAAATTTTTTGTGTCGATAATGATTTATCTTCTAACCTGTTATTCAAGTTTAAGGCATTCTAGTACTTAAGCCTAAACCTGCACCCAGAAACACGTTAGCATTACACAAAAAATCACGTTGTAATAATATATAATTATTGCATACATTCAGAGCATGTTGAATGCTTCAAAGTACTGATGCATGCTACATCTACAGAGCCATATTATGCCAATAGAGAACATAGTGAAACTCACGTGATCGGGTCATCCCGACGCCGATGATCACGACAAGTTACTACTACTGCTGCTATCCATAAAACATAAAAGATCAATCGTTAGTCAGATCAGAGACATGCCCACCAAATAATCATATTAATTAGAGTAATCAGAACAGGACCTATCGAGACTATCCCCGTACCTGAATCAGAACTTAACACTCAGGAGCTATGTACCTCAAGTACAAAAAATACAAATTGACCAGCAGAACTTTTCTGCGGGTCCCAGAATGGAAGCTCTTGAAAAAGTTATATGTAAAGGGATGAGTCCTCGAAAGGTAATCAATAAGCGCGGGGTAAAGAATAGTGGTCAAATAATGCGGAACCTGCTGAAAACATTAGTACACAGTTCATATATATGGATGCCCCGAAGAACGGACCTGGTCTAGAGTCCAGATTAATGGATAACAGATACGACAGCTCCCTGTGGCCATCTCCAGTCTCGGGTTACAAAAGTGCCCGGGGGCCGAAGCCCATCTCGGGACACTGAAACAGAAGACGCATGGTACCAGCAAAGAGGTGTACATCCCCACAGATAATTGTCGTAAATGTTAGGGTCTAACCATGCCTGGTCAGACAATAGCAGATCATATCAGATGCAAGAAATCCAGAAAACCATAAACCTACATACCACTAATCTTTACCATTGAACCAGTCTCGGGGGTCATAAGGTGTGACGAACACCCTCGGCCCTAAACCAATCTCAACCAACCTAAATAGCACTATGCAATACGTATTTAAGAAGGTTGAACCCTTATCTCGAATGATCGGAAAATCTAATGAAGCCACCACAACAACTATCCAGCAGAAAATCCCAGAAACATAGAACTTATACTGACAAACACAGAAACAGAAGAATCGTAGCTACTTAACTAGAATTCTTGACTTATGGTAATTTATCCTAATTACCACTAATACTCCAGACTTTATCTGAAAGTTCCCTTTTACCCAAAATTTCCAGGAATTGACTAACTTATCCAAAGTTGCCAATTTTCACCTTTAAACTTAAATGAGCTTAATCATATATTATTTGTCACTTAAACAATCAGACACTTTAACCTTACCAAAATTTCCATTTTGGTCACAAAATTCCAAAAAGTGACAGATCTTTTCATAAACCTTACTTTGGCTCATTTAATTCCAAAATTCATTTCATACTTCCAAAATACTCAACTTAATTCTTTAATTCTATTTAATCAGCAAAATGCACATACACATCCAACTTTTTCCAGAATATGCAGATTCGCACAAAACTTCACAGAATTGACAAAATTACTGAAAGTTCACAACTTTCATCACAAATGACAATTTTTCCAACGCAACTTCCATAATTGCACAAAATACACTAACTTTTCACAAGATGTGCAATTTGACCCTAAAACTTCAGAAAGTGACAAAACTCCATTTTTTGTCCACTTTTTAATTCTTTTCCAAATAATCATGAAATTATCCATAAAAAATCATAATTAATTCAGTAATCCCCAAACCTTCCAGCCCAAGTGTAATTTGGCCCAAATATTTTCCAAATTGATTCCTTTCAATTTCTAACTTTATTTCCTTAACCAAAATACCAATTAAATCCATAAAATGATATTTTTTCACCAAAACTTCAATTTTACCAAAACTTAATCAAAGTTTCAGTTTTTGGGCCAAATTTTTGGCCCACTTTCACTCTTACCCTGAACTTACCTCAAAGTGTCATTTTAGCCCTTAATCTTTATTTTCTTCACCAAATCATCATTTAATCCAATTATCTAACACTTTAAAAACAAAACTCCAAATTGACCAAAACATCACCATAGTTTCGGTTTTCAACAAAGTTTTACCCCAATAATTTTCCTCAATCTCCAATAATACCCTCATGATTAATCCTCCAATTAATCAATAAATCTACAACTTTTTTCATCATACAACATTAACCAAATTCATCACAAACCATCCCCAACAATTTCGGCCTTAACACTTTTCATCCCAAATTTATTTTCCAACTTATCCAATAATTCGATAACCTCAAATTCATCAACAAAACACTAATTCTTCACAAAAATTCAACCAATATCACCAAAAATCCTTACCATCAATTTCAGCCTCTAACCATTCACCATGATCCATCATGATTTTCATCTTTTCCCACGCATTAATCCTACTCCAAATCAATCCAAGAACACATTGGTAAAAAGTTTACAACTCATTTCAAAGTTTGGTTAATCCATTTCTTAACCAACTTCAAACTTCACCATAATAAGGATTAATGTAAGGGAATCTTAAAAAACTTGATAATCACCAATGATTCAAGGTTACCTTATGAATTTAGGAAAGAATTGATGGAGAAAATTGGACATGAACTCCCTATATTTTCGGCCTCACTAGAGATGAAGAAGGGAAGAGATCATTTTCAAGTTTCAACCTTAATAACTTACTAATTAATCAAGGAATCATCCTTACCTTGATTAATCTTGAACCTTAGAAGATTGAAGATGAGAGGAGCTTGAAGAACCATGGAGAAATGAAACAAAACTTTCGGCTAGTCACCAAAGGAAGGCAGGTACGTTTCTTTCTTTACTTGTTTTGGTTTCATTTCTATTTAATTCATTTATCTACTTATTCAACCTTTTATTTCCTTTATTTGGTATATAAGTAGATAAACCGATAACCTTATCACTCCATTTTCATTTCTAGCCCTTCGATTAGATATTGTTGTTACAGTCACTCCAGACGTATTTATTTTGGATATGTATTTTCCCGGATAATTTAATTTAATTCTCGGCAACCTAACTAATTAAGGGGCAGCCGAATTAATGGAGTTAGTAGCCTTTAACTAGGGTTAGTCTACCATATCCCTACATTAAATGCCTAAAAAGGCAATCCCTTAAAATGTGGATCCATGTTTCCTACACCTAAACCCTAAGTTAATAAACTAATAACCTAAAAAGTACTTTCCCTCCCCTCTCCTTAGTAACCGGCCCCCTCCCTCATCTCTTACCATTCACTCCATTTCATTTAGCAATTCACAAACTTTGCAAAGAAAATCCTCTCCCTCCCTCCCTTACAAACCACCGGCCTCATCCCCTCCCAAACACCAAGATTTGCTTCCTTTCTTCTTTCCTTCCTTACTTCATCATCTCCACCATCCTTAGAGCTTCAAGTGGTGAAGTTCCAAGAAGCAAGAAGGCACAAAGAGCTCTCTTCCAAGGGAGAAAATCAATAAGAGTTCAAGAGAAAGCTAGGTAAGTTTGTTTCATAACCATTCTCCATGAAACAAAGCTTAGTGCATGAGAAATAATTCCTCTCTCTCATTTTCTTAGTGAAACCAAAAGTCCAATGGATCAAGGAGGAGTATTTGTTCAAGTTTCTTCAAGGAAACAACAAGAGAAATTATTTGGTAAGTGTTGTGATAGTTATTTCTAAGTGAGATAAAATGTTGAGATTTTCTAAGAACATCTCCATTTTCTTTCTAGTGTTGGCCAAAAATCATAAGAGATTTTTGAAGAGGAAATCTCTCAATTAATTCTTGGATCATAGCCTAAAAGGTAAGCTTAAACATTGTTGTTGAGATTATGAAGAAACAAATATGTTATATGAAGTTTTGATGGTAGAATAAATTCAAAGCATGTTGAAAATTTATTTTAATGCTTGAATATTGTTCTTGGGTATATTTGGAGAAAGTTTAATACTTGGAGTATGTTGAAAATCATTTTGGATGATGATTTACAAAATGGGCCAAAAATACCATTCATTATTTTATGTGTATTTTTGTTCAGAACAATTATGGAAAAAGTGTTTTAGTGATTTTGAGGAACTCTTAAAACTATGGTTGAAATTTGGTGATTTATTAATGAAGTGTTATTAGTGAAGTGATTAAACCCTAATTAGGGTTAAAGAAAGAGAAAAGTTGGTTAATCTTGCTATTTGATGGATTTGAAGCATGTTTGTTCTTGGAAGTTGGTTAAAATGAAT
>JBBYHH010414801.1:0-11644 GCA_038382905.1 Daphne laureola
CAGGTTTAGGAATAGTAAGACGACCTAAAACTTGCAAACACGTTAGAAATATCAACGACTTAAGAAAGTTTTTAAAATTCGGGTTTTTGGGAAAGCGCAACTCGGTTTAAGTGTTTCACCCGTCACCGAACCGCCGCCCTGTCCAATAATCAGACGCTTCTGCCAAGTAAACGGGACACGGGGACGGTGGTGACACAAGTAATGAAGCATTCAATCATGAAGCTATTCACTCCACTACTGAGGAACATCGTTGAAAGAAACAACTCAAGTTTGAAGTTCTCATAGAAGATCAAGATTGAATAAGAAAATCCATCAAGTCACTGAAACAAGTCTTCATCAACGCGTTGATGGAAGTTGACAGAAATCTGCAAATATATGCAACGTCTAGAAATCAATTAGCCAACATTCAGAAAGCTCCAAAAAGGAATAATTTCATATAAAATGGCTATTTGAAGATCATAGACAGTCCTACCCATTTCCATACACCTTGGAACCTATAAAAGCCAAAGAAGAAGAAGAAGAAAGAAGAAGAGAAAAAACACACAACACAAATTTGTACATTTTGTGAATACTCTTCATTCTCCTACTCACTCTCACTAATTAAAAAAAACTATTGAGCTATCATTCACAAAGCTACAAGCCTCCAAAAGATCATTTGCATCATCTTTGACTACATTAGAGAGTTCATCATCAAATAAGCCTTCTATCGCATAATTATTCTTGTATAAGGCTTTCTCTCTGGAGCTTATATCGGTCAACTTCATTAGTTTATGTTGATAGACCATTCTTCATCGCTGACTAAGTGAAACTTCTAAAGGAAGAGGAAGGATGATAACATACTCTATCAATGTGTTGATCACAGTTCTATAATCAACACTCTAAGTCTTGTTAGTCAGGCAACCTTGGCATAAACTCCTATGTCTCTGGAATCCATTGTACACGTCATGTGTGTCAGGCACTTGTAAAGTCATGTTAGTCAGACAACTGGTAAAGTCCTGTTAGTCTGGCATTAGGCGTAAAGTCCTGCGTGTCAGGCAGCCTTAGTGAAAGTCTTATGTGTTACGCAATATGTGTAAGCCCTATGTGTCAGGCCTCAGTTCTAGTAGAGAAATACTCAAGTGTGTCATGAGGAGAAGACATCAGTTGACTTGATCAAACCTCTATAAATATATGCGTCCTTCACTCTTCTTCACACTCTTATCTATGCTAATCATTAACATGTTGATATCTTGCTGCTGCAAACATTCTGAACTCTGATTTATCAACATGTTAATATGATGGCTTTGGTTGTAAAGACAAAATATTTTAAACTTGTTTTAAGACCAATTCACCCCCTATTGGCCATACCTGGGTCTACATAAGTGCCCCATTTTCATGGTCATCAATGTTGTTACAGTCACCACCGGTGGATGGTAACTTTATGATAATATTTGCCTGATGGTCAGAATTCTGCTATCATTGGGACTTAGTTCAAGCGTACGGATCATGTTTTCTGATAATTCCTATGTCACGGGAATCTGTTTGAGGTCCATTCCACAAGATGTCACATTTTGATGTTAGTATGTGAAGTGTGGTAATATTATATAATTATATGAAGAATTGGGTTACAAGTGTCATGCTTGGATTTAAGAAGAAATGAGTGGGATGATATCATGAAAGCACTAACACATGTATGATAATTTAACAAGAGTATAAATTGGAACAAAATTAAAGAAAAAAAAGGAATTCGGAATGAGAGAAGAGAATAGGAAGATTGAAAAGTTAAATTGTAGAAATTAGAATTAAGGAAAAGGAGATGGGATATTTTACTAAGTCATATTCCTTTCTTTTATTTCTATCCTCATTTATTCCTGACTAAGTTCTTGCTTCTTCATGTTTTTGTTCTTCATCTTCTGGCTTCATCTTCATCTCTTCATCTCTTCATTTCTACCATAATCAACCAAGAAATCCTTAAGGAATCAAGAAGGTAAGCATGAATTCATGTGAATTTCATGTAGAAACTAAGCTTGGATGGTTGAATAAGGTCCATCTTTTCTTCTCTCCTTATAAGCCAAAATTGAAGGGTGGATTTTGGCAAGTTTTCTTCATCAAATTCATCAAGAATTGGTTAAGGTGATCTTGAATAGAGGTTAATTCGAAGTGATATTAGCCTCTTTTGTTCAATTTCTTCATGGTTAGTGAAAACGATGAATTAGGGTTCATGATCAACAGTTCGGGAAAATTAAAATTAAAGGTTGAATTGTGTTCTTGGGTGGATTATGAGCATGTTTAATACTTGGAACTAATTTTGAATCATCAAGGATCACCAAGTTGTGTTTTGGCCGATTTTGTGAGGTGTCTGAACAAAGTGTGGATTCAAGTTAAAGTCTGGGTTAATATGTGTTCTTGAGTTATTTATGAACATGTTTAATGCATGGAGTTAAGTTTGAATCCTGATGGATGATGATGTTATGCTTTAGGCCGAAATTAAGGGATTGGAAGGAATCATTGTTTTTCTTTGGTGATTTATGAAATTGTGTTGAATTGAGCTTGAAAATGGATTTCTAAGTTGAAAAAAGGATGATTAGAAAATTCTTTCCTAATTCCAAGTGTTGGCCGAATTGATGATGTAGTTAAAGAATGGTGTTTTTTTTATATGTGGATTTGAGATGAATTGAAGTTGTTTAGTGATGATAGAAAGCTCTTAAATTGATGTTGAGTTGTTAAAGAAAACACCCTTGGTTGATTTTGAAAGTGGGGGCTAAATTGCTCATTTAAGGAAAGCTTGGGTATTATGTGCTAATTGTTACAAATTTGGGTTGAATTGAGCTTTCATTGATGATAGATGAATGTTCGAAAACATTTAGGTTGATTGGGCATTTTGTGATAATTTGGCCTAAGGAGTTAGGTCTCTTTAAATGTGGATTTTGTTTAAAGGATTGAGGAGTCAATTATTTTCATGGTGTGATGGTTTAATGATGCTTTTAAAGCTCCCAATATGTGGTTAAAGTGTTGAGAAAGGTTCTTTGGTCATTTTACCTAAGTTGGCCAAAAATGACAAGTGTTGAATAAGAGTTGATGTTGTTGCTGTTAAATGATCAATTTGGTTGAAAGTGAGTTAGTTTGGTTGATTAAGAGGATATTTGGTAATATTTTGATAGTTGGTCACATTTTGTGAAGTGGGCCGAAAATGCACACTTAGGTAAAGATGAGGACTTTGGTGAATATTTGATGAGAAATGAAGTAGAATTGTGCATAGATAATAACAAGTGAATGTTCCACAATAGTTTGCGTAATTGGAATAATTCCTCCTAAGTTGGCGGAATTGTGAGCTTACTTTATATAATAGATTTTGGGTTAAACATTGAGGATTTAAATCCTTTTGTTGTATGATTATTCAGAGTGATTTCTGGGAGCTGGATTATGGGAAATCAGCTAGAGTTGTACCAGATTTTCACAAGTGTGCAGAGTTGCATCGTATCTCCGAGTGGAGCTTATATTTTCTAGGTAAGGGTTTAAGTTTCTTTATATGTATTCTGGGTGTCTAGTATGCATATCGGGTTAGTTGAGTCTAGTACCCGTGTCGAGGCTGAGGCCCAGTGACCCCAGGGGCTAGTCACATGGTATGGTTAGCGGTATGGAGGTACAAAACTCGGAAGGCCCATAAGTTTGGGTTTATTATGTGATGCTAGATGCATAGGTCATAGATTGACCAGTTATGTGATGCTAGATGCATCTGTCATAGATTGACCTTACGATAGATTATAGGGGAACCATGGAATCTCGCTGGTACCATGCACGCGTAAGTTTGCAAACCCCGTGTTGTGCTATGAAAGTCTCCAGCGGCTGTCGTATTTGTGATTCAGTTCAAGTGGACTTTTATGTTTTATGTTCGATGGGACATAGACTTTATGTGCATTATACATTTCATGCATATCATGATATAGGTTGTATGAACTGTAGTATACTGCATACTATTCATGAGAACATTTTATGAAGGTTGTTCTCTAACCCGTTACCCTTACCCAACCCTTACTGAGTTCACCCGAGAGCTCACCCGTTATGATTACACTTTTTCAGGAGCGGCTAAGAAGCAATCTGTGGAGTAGATTTCTTCTAGGTTTCTGTGATTATTTTTGTACGAAGGTACATAGAGCTCCTACTTCTGATTATGTTTCTGATTTTGGGGGGTGACCTCTGTAGAGTGTATTATATGATGCCTGAGTGCCTAAGTTGAGCACAAGTGAGGAACTAACGGTTAACTCTTCTATTTGTGTATACCAGCAGCAGCAGTACTCAAAGTGGCAGTCGGTTTCGGGTGATCCCGACCACTTGAGAGTTATATGTATTCCGTTTATGTTGAGTCTGGGGGCTGTAGGTGTAGTTTGCATATGTACATGTAGTTCAGAAAGTATATTTGGGATTTATCTATTAGATTAGCTGGTGCTGGGTTTTTGTATGATATGTGTTGTATGCTATTTTACCCGTGGAGTGTTTACTCCTTTCTGGTGCATCTGGCATTGAGCGGAGCTTAACTGTATGATTTTTTTTGTACAGTTCCTGTATGTATGTAATAGTTACAGGTGCAGGTTTTAAGTATTAAGGGACCGGGTTATGGATTACCCGCCACAACATGGTCCATGTCCGATGTCATCCCTCTCCGCGCTCGGATAGCTTCCGCCGAGGGGTGGTGACAAACGCGTTGATAATTCTCTACATTTGATGATCATGAGCTTGAACAGATGGATTTCATCATCGTCTTTGGCTATGACGAAGATGTTTGCCTCATTTTCTTCATCTGATGAACCATCACTGCCACTCCAGGAACCCATCATCTTGTGCCCTCCTTTATTTCTGAAGGATCTTTTTTTCCTTTTTTTTATTCTTCTCTTCATTCTGAGGATAGTCAGGAACTTTGGGTCCTCTTTCAGTGAATTTATAGCACATTGGAACCTTTGAAGAGTTCTTTCTGTCACCATCTTTGCTCCTTTGGCTTGAATGGTTTTCTAAATTTTATTGCAATTAGAGAAGTTTTATCTTCAATGTCTTCTTTTTCTGATTGAGGATTCTTTTGAACCTTCAGGGCTATTTTCTTTCTTTTATTTATAATTATTTCCTTTTCTTTCTCCTTCATTTCATAAGTGAGGAGTTTGTGTTTCCAGTTTTCCTCCTTCATTGATAGCTTTCACAATTGTCTTCCAACTAGGAGGTAGACTCAAAAGCATCTTCCTGACTTGCTCTTCATTAGAGTAGGATTTACCCAGCTTCTTAAGAGGAGTGATGATCTAATTAAACCTCTTGAACATATGGCCAATGGTTTTTTACGCTCCATTGTGAACAACTCATATGCCCTTACTAGAATATTTTTCTTGGTGTCCTTTACTTGTGTGGTTCCTTCATTGGTAACCATAAGCTTATTGCACATCTTATGTGCACTGTCAAAAGAAGAAACAAGATTAAACTGATCTGGAGTCATAACATAGTAAAGGATATAAATATCTTTAGCATTAAGAGTGCAAAGTAAATCATCAACTTTGGTGTATTTAGAGATATATTTTGGAATGTCTATGCCGTCCACATTCTTCTTGGTGGGAACTCTGTTGTGAAGAGTTAGATATGGTCAAGAGGGGGTGAATTGGCTTTAAAACAATTCAAAACTCTTTTAGCTTTGAAACCGAAACCCTTGAAACCCTTAGATCAATGTGTTGATAACACCGAGTTAACTACACTTTTAGAGGCAAGGTATTAACACATTGATGAATTGCACTGATGTGAGATGTAAGCAGAATGAAGGATACAAGAATTTATAGAGGTCCAATCCTTCTCAATTCCCCCTTGAGAATTTCTCAACTATAATTGAGGCTTGACACAAGACTTACATAGAGTTTCCTGACACACAGGGCGTTCACTTGCTTGACTAACAGGATGTTCAGTTGCATGACCAATAGGACCAATATGAGTTTCATCAATGCCTGACAAACAAGACTTTACAAATGGCTGACTAACATGAATTTCTCAATGGTTGCTTGACACATAAGACTTTATGCCAAACTGCCCGACTACCAAGACTTTGAGTGGTGACAGTAGACTGTGATTAACACGTTGAAAGAACAGACTATCAACCTTCCTCTTCCTTGGGAAGTTTCACTTGATATGTGATGTAGAACTGGTCTAACAACACCAACTAGTGAAGTTGATCTATATAAGGGAATAAGAGTAAGCCTTTTACAAGAATAGATGTAAAATAAGAAGCGTTTTGTTACGACCCTAAAATGACCACACAAGTTGTTGTGGTTTAGAGTAGTAACTCCCGGATCGTTCGTAGTTGTATTTTGGAAAACATTTTAGAAAGACTAGTCAAAGGAAAACTGAGTTAAAAATAAGGTTTAAAATTTATTTTTACAACAAATTTTAGTGTGTGTCAGAATTTACAAGTTAAATAAATACAAATCAATATAATATACAGATAAACCTAACCCCAGCCTCGTTGCTTGTGCTCCATGTCAGGTTCTCCGGTTAGTCTTCCCGAGCCTCTCTCCAATGTTAGACTTATCCAGGTTCCCTCTAAAATACAATGAAGGAGTAAGTAATTGATAAATAAAGATAACTTAATTTATTAATAAATATAAAAGAGAGAGATTCGAGGGATATACAAGGGGGTGGCGCCCCCGCCAGGAAGAAGGGTTGATCCTGACTCGTCAAGTTGGTCTAGCCTTTGTTCTTAGTTCCACCTTTTGGAGATTCTTCATATTGTAACTCGAGCTCCCGGTGTAGTTCCAGTTTAGTGATTGGCCTTCTTGCATCCGTACTCTAAGTTTCCTCGTATTTGTTCTTCCGAGCTCTCAGTCAGTTAGTTTCCAATAATGTCATTTTTCACATTAAAACAGTAACATAATCCAGTTATTATTCTGAAGGATGAAAGTATACATATAAAAGTATCCTTTCATCCATTCTTATTAGTAAACTCCTTTATCAGTATAGGAGTGGCATTTAAATCTCCTCTCTTAGATTTCACTCATATGGTTGAATAATCCATCATTTATCTTCTCTCTTTTCTTTAATGATCATCATCAGTGGTTGCACGTTCCTAGTAGATGTAGCTTCTTGCTTCCTTTCTACCGTCCTGCATATAGATAATATTGGAAAATGTGAATCCTCTAGTATCTTGAGCACCAGAGGTGTTAGGTTCAACCGCCATCATTACTCGTCAAACCAGAAGAAAACATCAAACAACTCAGTATTAATCATTAGTCTTTTATACTCACAATTTTGTCAAGTGTACAACATATGCAATTCTACGATAAGACTAATTTCTCATTTTAGAACCACATCAATAACTCATAGATCCACCACTCACTACTAACATCTTCAATGTCCTTTTACGTACTCTCACTTGAGTAATCAATATCAACAGTACATATGTCCAAGTCGGCCATATGGTGTTCCTATAATAAAGCATTCAAGTATCATTCAATTCTTGATCAATTGATACTTATACTTCCAACAACATTCATTTAATAAAATAATAACAACGGAATTCACCAAATCCCCAAATTATACTAGTAAACATGCAACAATAGATTTGGTTCCCATAGAATAGAATTGGCCTACACAGTCTATCCAAGGAGAAATCACCCTTTAATTGAATAAACGTACTAACTTGGAGAACAATGTCAAACAACAAAATTGACCAATGATTTCCTCAGTAAAGCTGTAATATTCCACAGTCAAGCTCTAGGCCAATTCGGCCCTAATCACAGCCTTTAATAATGCTTCTTTAAATCAACATGCAACTATTAATTCAAACAGAGGGATACTTATCTTGATCCAGGGCAAACGCCGGCCATCTTTAGCCCATCATAACGTCATCGTTGCTGCCGTCCGCTTGAGCTGCTCTTCTCCCGATCGCATTAAGTGGCTGAGACAAAAGGCCTCGGTTACTGCCATTGCCCTTCCTCAGCTCCATTCTCGTCGCCCCGCCTTTGGATTGCTGGCTAGGCGTCGCTGCTCGCTCTGTGCCTTCCTCCACTCGCATCTGTGCTCGACTCCAGGAGATGAAGAATGAAGAAGAAGTCAAAGAATATGATCTAATCCATCTTTTCTTCCTTTTCAAAAAATAAATATTGTCACCACCAGCCATGATCCCGGTGCGGCGGAAGCGTTTTTTTGCGGAAGTGGAAGTCAGGGGACCGGGCAGTGGTCGGTTGCGTCACTCACTTAACTTGATTTGGTGGTCCCAATGACCCGACCCTCAAAATGTCTTCCCTAATTTCCTTCTACGTTAATGGTTTTACGGAAAATCGCACAATCAGATAATAAACATATATAACATTGAGCTCACCTCAACCTAGATGCACCAGAAAGGAGTCTCACCATCTTTGTTGGGCAAGAACTCTCTCAGAAAGATAAAGCATACAGATTTACAGATCAGAACTCAATAAATCATGTAATGTTACCTATATGCATCCTACGCCTACAGAGCCCAGAATACACCATACTATACTGTTGCTACTGCTATTTGTAACAAACATAAACGTTAAACCGTTAGTCCAGAAATAATCATGTTTGACCAGAAAATAAACAGACAAGAAAACATTCCTCTAGCCAGACTAACCCCCATTTCAGAATCCGAACCGAATATACTATTAGGGAGCCATATACCTTAAAACCAGAACCCAACATAACGACCTGGAAGAACTATTCTGCGGTCGGCAACCAGATCCTCCTGAAAAGTATAAGTTTATTGGTTGCTGAGTCCTCGAGAGGTACTCAGTAAGGGGGTAGGTATAGATAGAGGATAAATGTTTTTTAAAAACATTATATCTGTAGAAAATGGTTAGTATGTAGTGGACTAGCAGATATACAATCCTAGATATTTCAGGAATATGATATGCAGATGTCGTGATATACAATAATCAGAAGTCCCATCAGACATATTTAGATCAGTCTCGTACGGATGGTCCCCAACCTCCATTATAAAAGATAATCCTAGAACGACAGCACCCACGGTGGCTTATTAGGCTCGCCGAACAGAAGGGTCAGAATTTGCATTGTACCAGCGAGGGGTGTACGCCCCTAAAACTTTCGTAGTCACAAAGTGACTATATCCAAATAAAGCAGAATTTGATTCATTGTGGATCACCGATATGACAAATCGATATGATAAAAGTCCTGGATACCGTTACCCTACCATGTGACAAGCCCCAGGAGTCACTAGGCCCTACCCTTGACCCGAGTACTAGCCCTTAACTAACCTAATACGCATGAAGAAAAATCTGCATTGCATATTAAGAAAGTTAAACCCTTTATCTCAAAATATCGGATAATCTACTGAAGCCACCATAGCTACTAACCAGCAGAAAATCCCAGAAATACAGAATCTATACTGACATTCACAGAAACACAAGAATTGTAGTTACTTAACTAGAATTCCTAAGTTATGGTAATTTATCGATAATTAACACTTAGCCCTTTAAACTTTATCCAAAAGCCCATTTTGACCCAAAACATGAAAAGTGACCTTTTCACTTAAAATATTTACCAATTTCATTTCTTACTTCAAAAGAGGCTAAGTCAACTTATTTGACTCAAATTACACCATAAATCCTTAAACTTTATTAGAAAGTGCATTTTAGTCCTAATTTCCATAAAGTGACTAAAATTCACTAAAATTCCATACTTAACTCAAAAAATGTTATATTTTCATTTAATTCACCAAAACTACACATTAACACCCAAACTTTCATAAAATGTACAATTTGGTCCCAAAACTTCAGAAAGTGACTACCAATTTTTGTCCACTTTTCAATTCTTTTCCAATTAATCATGAAAATTATCCATAAAATCATAATTAATTCGGCCAACCCACAACTGTTTGGCCAAAGTGCATTTTAACCACAAACATTTTCCAACTTATCATTTTCAACTTCTAACTTTGTCTACACCAAATCATCATTTAATCTAATTAATCAACACTTTAACAACCAAAGTTCATCAAAAACCACCCTAAACCTTCGGCCTCCATCTTTCTTTTACCCAAACCTTTTTCTTCCACTTCCAACAACACATTCTTGATTAATCCAACATTTAATCCATAAATCAACAATTTTCTAACAACTGAAACAAATTCCAACCCTCCTCATTTTTGGCCAAACATCCTTCTTTACCCAAAATGAGTTCTTTAAACTTTAACCAATAGTTTTAGGAGTCCATTAATATCACTAAAACAACACAACATCATGCTTAACCAAACAACATCAACAAATCATTAAAAAAAATGATTTTTAGCCTCACCCATAACTCAACCTTCCCAAATGATTCAAGGTTCATACCAAGCATTAAACTTGCTCTAAATATACCCAATAACATAATGGTAACATGCTTTCAACTCATTCCAAAGTTTGGTTAAGAACATGATTTTCAAACTTCACCAAAACAACCATAACTCCAAATATTCCAAGAGAGGTTACTACACTTCATAATAACCTTAAATACTTGCTTATCTTAAGAAATTTATGGAGGAAATGATCCAAGAAAACTTTAAGAAAATCCGCTCCAAATTCGGCCTAGAGAATTTAAATGGAGGAAATGAGATTTCTTCCATGAAATCTTACCAACTTGTAAAGACAAGCTTATGAACATGTTTAACTTTGTATTCTTTAGCTTTGGATGATGATTGATTGAAGAAAATTGGCCAAGAACTCCCTTAGAATTTGGTTTCCTGAAAGAAAGAAGAAAATATGAGATTTTCATGTTCTATCCTTAAGAACATTAAGATTTAATCAAGGAATTAACCTTACCTTAGTAAGACTTGATGATTCTTGGCATGGATTGATGACGATTGGATGAACAAAGGATGAAGACCATGAAGTTAGAGAGGGAATGAGGGAGCTGGCCAAGGAGAGGAAGAGAAAGGTAATTTTTTTGGTTTATGTTTTCTCTTTCTTACTTCTTACTACTATAACCATTATCTACTATCTTTCCTATTTTAATAAATCCTTTAGGTAGATAAAGTGTAGATAATTTTATAAAATTATCTCTTCCATCTTCTTAACAGCCCTTAGATTAGATTACATTAGGATTTCCACCCTTGATTTGGTGACACTTGTCTTCCACTTACTCTTTCTTTACCTTTGTTTATTCCAAATCCATTTTCCATTATTCCAAGATTTTCCAAATTAACCAAAAACCCTCTTAAGCCCAAAAAAACCACCGGCCCATGTAGGAAAAGGCCAAAATAGCCTTTTTTTGAATATTTTCAAAAATGACCACTTTCTCCTCCAAACCCAATTTTTGGCAAAATGTTCCGGGACTCACATAATGTTATAAATTGCTAAAATCCCGTGGAATGGACTCCAAATAAATTCTCGAGACATGGAATTCATTCATAATCATGTACAATACATATCATTCATTGCCCCGTAATAATACAAATCCAATCCCCGGGCAAAAAATATCAGAAATACATCAAGCGTCCGAGGTGGGTGTAACACGGTAAACCAGTAATATTATTTTACCACTATTGTCCTTCGGGATGGGCTAGTGATGTCATCCGACGGGACGTGATTTATTGCATATCATGTCATTTGCACATCATTAACCATGCTATATTAGGTTGTATAAACTTCTTAGTACATTGCACGCTAACCCTCTTATGCAAGTTGTT
>JBBYHH010414912.1:0-11644 GCA_038382905.1 Daphne laureola
GACATTACCTGAAATGCAATTCAAACTCAGAAATTAACCATCACCACGTACCTTAATCCTTTCATTCAGGCTTCTATGATTGGAAGAACTTGACCGTCGGCCACTATACACCGAAAAATCCTTGCCGGACTATGGTGGATGTAACATCTTACATCCCTACTAATGATTAACTTCTTGCTTTTTTGTTCAAACACTCTTTAATCTTTAGAGTTTGAACAGTAGCCAACAAAGATGCACTTACTACTCTACTGATCCAATTTGTGTTTGTCGATTGTAGTCAATACATAACATACACTTCCAAAAAATCTTATATGTGATGTTGATGGTTTGAAACCATTCCAAGCTTCAAATAGCATTTTGTCTTACACTACTTTAGTAGAAGAGATGTTTAGCAAGTATATGCATGCTGCAACAATCTCACCCTAGAATTCATGTGGCATATTTTTTTATTTGAGCATGGCTCGAGCCATTTCAATTATTGTCATATTCTTCCTCTCATCTACCCCATTCTGTTCAGGGGTGTAATGTGTTGTAAGTTGCCTTTTTATTCATTGTTCTTCACAATAAGCAGTAAACTCTTTGGATAAAAACTCCCCTTGTCTATCTGTTCTCAACACCTTAAGTTTCTGCTCAGTTTCTCTTTCAGATTGAGCTTTAAATTCTTCAAAAACCTCACATTTATGTTTAAGAAAGTAATCCCAACTGATCTTAGAGAAATCATTAGTAACTAAGAAAAGGTACCCATTGTCTCTCTGAGAATAAGTTCTCATTGGTCCACAGAGGTCAGCATGAACCAACTCCAACTTGTTTGATGCTCTTCTGACCTGATCTTGAGGAAAAGACCTTCTTATCTTCTTTCCGAGCACACACATCCTTCACAAGTGGAAGACCCTTCACCATACCGATTTTGCCAAGTTTTGGAGTGACCTAAAGTTGAGGTGACCATATCTCATATGCCATAGCCATGATTCATCCTCTTTCTTACTCACAAGAGCTTCTTTAGTTGATTTAAGGGTCACAAGAAACAACTTCTATTTTGTCATCTTTACCTTTAGCACTACTTCATCAACTTTGCTTTTAACAAGCACTGCTCCTTAAAAAAACCAACATTAAATCCATCATTGACTAGTTGTCCTATGCTAATAAGATTTTGAAATAAGCCTGGCGCATAGTCAACATCCTTAATAATCCTGGTTTTCCCTTCACAATACACCACAACTTCACCTCTTCTTTCAATTTTAATCTTATTATTATCTCCAAAGTGTACAACTGACTTATAATCTTGATTCAAACTTCTGAATTTGTTTCTTGCTCCAGTCATATGATTTGAACAACCACTATCAAGAAACCAAGTGTCTGTAATTTTCTTTTCTTGTTCAATTTGAATCATAAACAAATATTCTTCTTGTTGACCTGATTGCTCGGCATATTTAGCTTCTTCTGGTTTGGACCAATAGTAGTCCTCTTTGTGTCCTTGCTTTTTACAGTATGAGAACTTCATTTTATTCCAGCAGTCTTCTTCTATATGTCCTATCTTTTTTCAAATCATGTATTGAAGCTTTCTCCAACAATCTTCTTCTTGGTGACTTGTTTTCTTGCAAAGTGTACACTGCAAGAAACTCCCCCATCCTCTACCTCTCCCCCTTCCTCAACCAATTTCATGATCCGACCTCCCCTCTCACCTAAAAGGCACTCCTCTTCTTTTGAATTTCCCTTGGTTATTCTGTTTCATGAACCTGTAAGGATCCCATTAACTCATCTACTATCAGAGTTGATAGATCTTTAGACTCTTTAATAGATGACACAAGATGATCAAATTTTGGAGTTAGGCTTCTTAGGATCTTGGTTAAGATAGCTTCTTCTTCTATATTATCTCTATAAGCTCTCATTTTGCTGATTATGTCTAACAATCTGTCCAAATATGTTTTGAAAGATTCATTATTCTTCATGCTTGTTGTTTCACATTCCATCTTCAAGGTCTACCTTTTTACCACCATGACATTGGTTGAACCATGATATTGTGTTTTTTAATGTGTCCCACACTACTTTAGCTGTAGTTACTGCTGTAATCATTGAGAAAACATATTCATTTAATCCTTGTTGAATGATGAACAAGGCCTTTGCATCCTTCTTTAATTCTTCCCTCTTACCTCTATCATAATCTTTTTCTGCAAGACATTTATTGTTTCCCACAACTCTTGTAATTTAGAAAGAGTTGTCATCTTAGACACTAGTCAAAGGATTCACCTTTGAATATCGAAATTTGGCCCAAGGCCATGCTGTTCCCAGCACCATTATTGGACATTATATGTTAACCTTGCTCTGATACCAGTATGTTATGGTTTAGAAATGCAAAGAATGCATCAATGGCTTAAACTTACCAATTGCATTATATGAATTATTCACAGTCTTATATAGGCTTACAAACCATCTCCTAACTGAATTACAACTCGTAATAATAAAAGTCTTCCTACTACATAATAACAAACCTACCTAGCGTAGAATTAGACTAAAACACTTAAAAATTTGACTCATAATAATAGTAAACATATTATGACTTACTGCATAAGCCACTCTCCAACTTAGCTTGATGTGCACATTATTTGCATGCACAGGGTATGCACACAAGTCTGCTGTCTTTAGGTACTGCGCACAGATGTGCGCTAATCCGCGTAGAGGATGCACTCACATGCCGTCTATTGCTTCAAATGATGCGCGCTTATCCCCGCGTATGCGCGCATGCCAACTTCTGAATCATTTTTGATATAGCCTAGCTTGCAGTTCCACAACTGAAATTAGGGAGTCAGGTGGCACATTGGCCTCAGTTAAGTGTGCAAAGGAGTTAATTATTGGGAAGGGTGTTGATATGGAGTCCTCCATGAACAAGCTTCAAATTGATTTTAGTCTAGTTGTAGTGGGGACAACTTTGAACAAGATGAGATGCCGCAAATGTTCTCTTGTCTAGGAGAAAATGGAGAAATTAGAGTGGGTGGTATTTCAACACAAAATTCAAATAAATCATCCTTATGTGATGATGGATTTTTACGGGCAGGAAACAAAATCTGGTTTTTGTCTATCAATGGTTCCAATTCATCTAATGAGAGTAATTATGAGTGTGGACAAACGAGTGCTAATATGGGGAAAGTAGAGCCTCCTAATTTTATGGAGTGGCCCTCATTAAGTGAGGCTTTGGAATTTTTTGGTCTCTCTTATAATCGCAATGGATCTCCTTTGATCTCCGATTTTCATTCTCAGTGCAAAATTGATAGGTTTGACTCAAGCCCATTTGAGTTAGTTCTTCCAATTCATGTTGGTTATGTGGAGATTATTGTGGGTTCCAATTTTGCCACCAGTCAGAATAAATGGAAGTTTGAGAATAATTTCTTGACTCAATTGAAAGAGCTCTCTGGGAGTAGAGAATTGAAAAAAATGCAATGAGGTATGAAAAAATAACAGAAAGCCCAGCTTAAGGGGTTTTTCTGATATTAATTATAGAGTAACTATACAGTGTGCAATGCACACTTTAGCACACCTTAAGAGATATATGAAAAAAACAAGGAAGAAGGAGACTTGCGTGTCTCGCGCCGTGAAATGAGGAAGACGTCTATGAGGTCTCTGAAGCTGGCACCAACTTAAATATCTATCTCCTCATTCTAAATCTCCATTGCAGCAGCTCTAGTGACTCCGGCGCCTCAGATCCATCGCCGGAGGTGTCAAGTTTCTTGGCAGAATCGTTAATGACTTTGCTCACTGAGAAACTAGTTCTGATGCTGGAGTGAACAAGATTTCGCATCAAATCACATCTATCTCTCTTCCTTCATTGTGTCGGCTTCCAAATCATCAAAAAACCGGTGATCCCTCTTCTTCTCCCTTCTTCCGGTGATAAAAGTTCTGGTCCCAACACATTACTTTCACAAGTAATTATGATGCGCCTGAATAACTAAATGATCCACATTTGAAATTATGATGTACTGTAGACACATTATGATGCGCCGGTATACAGAACTGATGTAACAGAGATTTGAAGAAAAAGGAAATGCTCAAAGTTGTTCAAACTAATTATGATGCGCCCATGAGATAATATGATGCACCGTTTTAATACAGATGATGCATCATAATAATTTAAACTAAAGAGCCCACATTATTACGAACAAAGATGAACAATTATGATGGGCCCACGAGACAGTATAATACACTGTTACAATGAAGATGATGCACCATTATAATTTAAAGTAAATAGTCCAAATTATTACTAGCAATGTTCAAGCCAATTATGATGCGTCCGCGAGACAATATGATGCACCGTTTTAATGAAAATGATGCATCATTATGATTTAAACCAAAGAGTACACATTATTACGAACAAAGATGAACAATTAATTAGATGCACTCACGAGACAGTATGTTGCATCGTTACAATGAGGATGATACACCATTATGATGTAACCGAAGTAGTCTTATTACTACTAGCAAAGAACCAATATGATGCGCCGAAGAGATAGTGTGATGCACCGTTTTAATAAAGATGATGCATCATTATGATTTAAACCAAATATTCCACATTATTACTAGCAGAGATGAATAATTATGATGCACCTAAGAGACAATGTAATGCACCATTACTATGAAGATGATGCACCATTATTACTAGCAAAGATGTACAAAATTATAATGCGCCCGCGAGATAATATGACACACCATAATGAATGGAATGGTGCAGCATTCTTACTTATAGGCGCATCATAGTGTTAAGACTGTATTTATCGTGGAGTGGTGCACCATAATGAATGGTGCATCATTTGGTATCAGTGGTGCATCAGAAACTTCGATCAGCGCATCGTAATGGTTTACCTAATACACGTTTGTCTAGTTGAATTTTATCATAATGATGCATCGTTTATAATGTAACAATCCATCATAATGTCTCTGAGTCGCAACATTTTAAGGGTGCGTCATACTAGCTCCTGTGGGTATCATATTAATTTTACGTTTGAAGGGATAATGATGTTATAAAAGTTTATGGTGCATCATTCTATTATGGAGGTGCATCATTATCATGTGGTCGTGCATCATAATGTTATCGTGGCACATCAAATTCTCTTGTTGCAGTAATGCCCAGTTGCCGGCTAGTCACCGTGATTTGTTGCAGATCCGGCGTTTTCACGAAGGAAAGAAGGTCATCGATGTTATTTGATGCAAATACGTGTTCGATGTGAAGGAGATCAACATGGATCCATTTTCCTGGTTGAATCCTGGATTTACCAACATTGAAGATGAAAGATCGACGACGGGGCGGCGACGACGACGGGGCGACGACGATGACGGGGCGATGACAACGATGGCGAAGGCGCTCCATGGTGTTGAGCGGTGACTGTCGATGGGCAGGGTAGTGTGGTCGATTAACGAAGAACGAGGGCGAGAAAAACGGGAAGCTAGAGCTGACAGAGAGGAGCGGTGAGTTGTAATTATGTAATTAATAAAGTGTTAAGTTGTAATAATTGAATAAAATACACCTCTTAACATATTTTAAGTGGTGCACATTACATCTTAAGCCAAATTTGAATGATATGGTCGAGTAGAATGTTGGGATAGCTGTTGATTACGTCAATGGAGGTTCAAAATTCAAAGTCTTGTTTCCAATCAGATGAGGAAAATGAGGACTTGGGCTTACTGGGTCTGGCGTGTTGGGTAGGGTCAGTTCACCAAAAATTATTTTGAGAAATTTAAGAAAGTGTTTGGATGAGATGTATGTAAGTACAGAAATAAAAATATTATTTTATAATATATTGATGAATTTAAAATTATTAAATATATTAGAATGGAGAAAGTTGAAAAAAAAAATTGAAATATTTTGGTGATGAACTGAGGGTTGGTTTACATTCTCTGCGCTCCCCTGACCAAAGGCAGAAGTTTGAGACATTTTGTGGCGTTTTTGGTCCTTTCGGTTCCTCTCTTGTAAAAATTACTACTCCCTCTATCTTGAAGATTGTTTTATTTTTTTTAAATTATAATGTTTAACTTAAAATTTAATTAAAATAAACAGTGAAAAAAATAAAATAAAATATATATCTAAAAAATTTAGATTATAAATTATAAGAAGCATATGGATCATTTAATTTTACATGTCTATAAATTTATAAAAATAAATTATAGATTAAATATTATAAAAATAGTAAAGAAAATGTACAATCTTGATGAGACGGAAAGAGTAGGATTTAGGACCAAAAATAGGGAGAGGTTAAAATGTGCAATTACATTTGATGCTTAGGTTATGCTCTAGTTTTGAATTTATTTGTATCTATGTCACTTTCATTTTCTCATTTTTCTAAAAAAAAATGGTATCTTTTTATTTCACAATAAAAAATTATAAACAATTACTCCAATGAAAAAAAAAAAATTGAAGAAAAAGGGATTCATATCTTTCTTTGAATCACATTTTAAGGAAAGGGGTGCAATGAGGCCATCGTTTTTCAGCGATAATTTCAGAAAATTGTCTGCTATCCAGTTTCAAGCATTTGAGGCTCCATTTTCTGATGAAGAAATCAAACGAGCATTATGGGATTGTGAAGGCTCGAAAGCACCGGGTCCCGATGGTTATACATTTAATTTTATTAAGACTCATTGGGAGTTGCTGAAATCGGAGATAACAGAGTTTGTAAGAGAATTCGAGGCTAATGGAAGATTGGTGAAAGGTTGTAATTCCACCTTTATCACGCTTATTCCGAAGGTGAGTGATCCTCTTGTATTGTTGGATTTTAGGCCAATTAGTTTAGTCGGATGCCAATATAAAATCATTGCTAAACTATTGACGGAGCGTTTAAAAGCTGTCATGCCTTCTATAATTTCTAAAAATCAGACGACTTTTGTTGGTGGAAGACAAATACTTGATGGTTGTCTTATAGCTAATGAGGTGGTAAATTGGGCTGAACAAGCAAGGCAAAAAATTCTGTTGCTAAAAGTAGATTTCTCCCTGTTTCGTGCACCTGCGGAAGTGTTGACAAATTTAGAAAAGTTGCGAACAAAATTTTTCTGGGGTGCAATTGGTTCGAAAAAGAAGATTATTTGGGCTAAAAGCTCAAGATTATGTGCTGATTTTGAAGATGGAGGCTTGAATTTTGGGAGTCTAAAAGGGCGAAATTTGGCTCTTTTAGGTAAATGGTGATGGTGTTTCAAGTCGGAACCGGATCGTCCATGGGTAAGAATTATTAAATCAATTTATGGTGAACAAGGAGGTATGTATGATGTTCAAGTTCCTACTGCAGTGGCCCTTGGAAAGAGATAATAAAAGTTGGAAGGCTTATTGACAGTTCAAGGACTGTTTTTGTGAATTCCTTTAATCGTGTGTTAAGCGCGGGTGACACTATTAAATTCTGGAAGCAGGTATGGATGGGGGATGTGGCCTTATGTGACAAGTTCAAGAGATTATTTGCATTGGATCAAGTAAAGGACTGCTCTATTCGCGATAGGCTATGCTAGAATAATTTTACTTTCTCCTGGAAATGGTTGTGGCGGAGGGAGCCTCGGGGTAGAGAAGCTGGAGAGTTAGAAAATTTGATTGTTGCCCTTCAAAGTGTGATACCAAAACAGAACGTGGCTGATTCATGAGCTGTAATTGGGCTCCAGATGGGAGGTTTATTACAAGCAGTATTTCAGCAGCTCTAGATGGGGTTTGGTCCACACCTTCTGAATTTCCTATGGTATGTTGTAAGTTCCTCCCTAAGAAAGTTAATATCTTTATTTGACGTGCTCGGAGAAGCTTTCTGCCCTGCCTTCTACAAATTGCAATGAGAGGTACGTCTTTACCTTCTCTCATTTGCCCGTTATGTTCGGTGGCATGTGAAGATACAGATCATGCGTTGATCTGCTGCCCGTTTGCAGCAAGAGTCTGGTCCTCTATTGCAGGGTGGTGTGGAATTTCGTTCTTGGGATTGGTGGATGTGGAGGACCTGTTTTCTGAGAGGATTTTGAACTGTGTTCCTGTTGATGCTCAGCCAATGTGGGAGGCTATACTGTGGACAACAGCTTGGGGAATTTGGAGAGCTAGAAATAAGTTTGTAATGCAAAATCAGAAGTGGAGTTTGCTGGAGGTGGAATCAGAGGTATAAATATTATCTCATTTATGATTATCTAGTAGGAATTGCAAAGCTGTTGGGTCATGGACAAATTGGATATTGTATCCTCTTGTTGTTTAGCTTGAGGTGAGGTGTGCTAGAGTACTTGTATCATATGTTTGCTGTATCGTTTATACTCTAGCAGATGGTGAAATTCTGGTGATGTACTGATGTTGTCTCAAGTTCCTTTTCTCAAAGGACTGGGGTATATTAATATAAATATAATGGTTGTTCTAAAAAAAATATATGTTACTCCTTCCGTCTCATAAAGATTCAATTATTTGATTTTCAGTATTTAATTTATGATTTTTTTTTCTTCAACGTGTTGATATATAATGTCAACTAATTTATATGCAGATATTAAATGAACGTGTCTAGTTTCTAAATATAAAATTTTAAATTATTTTTAACAAATTCTTCTTTACTAAAAATTAAGTCAAATATAAAGTAAAAAGTCAAACGGTGCAATTTTTATGGGACGGATGTAGTATATATGTTGATGTTTTTTTCGGAGTCAGTATATGTTTTGATATGGTTTTTTTACTGTTCATCATAATTAATAAAAAAAACTTCATATTGAGATAAAATTCATACGGATGATCATGATATTTCATTGCAAGTATCATGAATTACGAGAATCATGAAACTGTTACCATAAAATCACTACTTTTCTATATTACAGATCATGATTTTTCTAATACACTATTACGACTCTATGGTCTGTTTGACAAAAAATTGACAACGCTTTAAATTTTTATGTAGGTTAGTGAGTAACTAACATATTTAGTTACCTTTTTATCCTTATCATTTATGCCTTACATATCCACCTAGCTGTTTCTCACAATCCTTTTGATTCAATAATTAGAAATCAGAAATGACTCATCTTTATACAACAATAGTGGAAAATTGGTAATAATAAAAAAAATCAAAGAAAATTCTTTAATGGAGAGGCAAATGCCATTTTGAGTTTTGAAGGGATGCTACTCTTTTATCAACAGTTGTGTGCTCGAACACACCCCTACTATGGCTGAATCACTACTATTACATCTCTTGTTATTGACTTATGTGTGTCACACATAGAATTATGGAATCTTTGTTGGACAATATAATTAATTTATTAATAGCACCAACATTTCATCATGGGTCTATTCACAAAAGTGAGGTTTGGCCAATATCAGAGTTTCATTAATTAAAGGTAAAACCTCACAATCACCTAAATTTACATTAATTATCCAAAGTTCATTTACTGATCAAATTCATCACTTCAGCCCACATACTGACATACATGCCAGCCTCTATCTTCATTGCCTTCCCTTACCGTGTCAATGATTTTGTTCTCTTGATTTGTTTTTTTAGCCCATTTGTTTGATAAATGATTTTTTATTTTCACTCAACACTGATGAACATGGATTTCATATATGCAAATCTGTGAGAAAAAATGCAAAGATAAAAATCTACGCCCAAAACTCGATTTTCAGCAATGGACGAGAAAGAAAGTGAATCTGAATTATAAGCAGCAACAGAGTAGAGTCCCTCCACCATGGCACCTTAGCCCAGCAGCACCATGCCCGACCATTGCATCTGTCGGCCGCACCACCGGGCTCACTCTATCCATGTCACGCCGCTAACCTCTCCCCGTCCCCTTTCCGTGCAACCTACCCTGCACACCCAACGCCAGTCTGCCCTCTTGGCTCGCAGATGGGCTCCTCCTTGCACCGTCATTGTTGCACCGGCATGCTGCCACCTGCAATTCTGCTACCTCCAGTCGCAGATCTGTGGTCCATGAGGTATTTTGTGCTCAGATCTGTGCTCCTTGAAGATTTGTGCTTGGATCTGTGCTAAACGAAGATCTCGACGATAGCACAAAATCTGTGCTCCACTAATCTCTCGACGGCGGGAATGGAAGGAGAGATGACTCGACATTAATGGTAGGAGGTGCATGACAAGCATAGTGGGAGGCGGCAGTTGGTGGGGAAACCGGGAAAGGGATAAGGTTGAGCAATATAAAAAGTTTTGGGATTTAGAGTTAAGTTAATTAAAATTATAGGTGATATGAGAATTTAACCATTTATAGATTGGCTCCTGAGTTTTACGAACAGACCCCATATTTTCAAGTGAAATCCTGATCAACACAAACTTACTAAAGGCCAACAAAATTGTTTCAACGAAGAAAGATACGTCGTGCAAGTTTGCAAAAAAAATCAAGTCGGTCATGGACTTCATGGTCGATACGGAAGCTTTCTACTGCAAAAAATAATTCGTTGCCAGCTGTTCATGGTTCTATGGAGGAAGAATATGTAAGTGGCATACTTTGTAATTAATTAATCTACTTAAGCACTGACAGTGTGCTTAAACGTACCCTAAAGTGACCCAAAAAATAAGTGGGTGTTACTAATTCCCCAAAACATAATGGAGCTGAGCTTTCTTACTAGACCATGACAATGTGTTATTACGACCCTGAGGTACAGTGAAATCTTCATTTATCTTCATTGATTGTATGTGGTTTTAGTTGACTATTAAAGATTTAAGGTGTAATTACACTAACTATATTTCAAAATAGTCAATAAGACAGTCTGGCCACACTTACATCGTTGTGGAATGGTCGTGCATGTGTCGCTGTGGCCTGAGCTCATCTTGCGTGTTGCTACGTCGACGGTCAAGCAACAATGACGGTTGGTAAGGGTGGTTGGTTGAGGAGGGAGAAAAAAGAGAAATTAAATGTTGGGTTGGAATATTAGAGTTAGAAATAGTGATAAAATGAGTAGTTAACCTATAATTCTTAACAGTCAACTAACATCAGAGGCGGTTAAAAGAACTGAAGGTTTCACGAAATCTCATGGAATAATTGATATTTTTTTTAAATAGAATAAATAAATTGAAGATTTCACTAAATTTCATGAGTATTTGTAATTTACCTCATATTTTTTTTATTTTAATAATTTAATGAAAATAATAGAATTATATTGGTTGAAAGTAAAGCAATAATAATAATACGTAAATAATAGAAAAATTTACAAACATCGACACACATATTTTATATACTACATGTGACAAAGAAGAAAAAAAGACGAAATAATCAATATATACAACGACTAACTCATACAATTATGTAACTAAAATAAGCACCTCAGATAAATATTAAGATAAAAATCCATACTTAAGAATAAAATAATTAAATAAAATAAAATAATTATGAAATATCATTCTTCATAATCAGGTTAACATGAAATCAGATTAGAATTTTCATTAGTTACGGCTATTTGTTGATTAACTTGTCATTTTTAACGCTTTTATACATGAATCATATCAACAACCGATTGAGTTTTTGAATTTGTTATTTAATAACTGAAATGAAGTTCAGCATCAAAAGCAGATACATAACAATATTAGTTATTTTTAAGTTAAATTATACTCCCTCTATTCCGGAAAGGTTGTACACTTTGATTTCATATTCTATTTTTGAGTGTTTGACTCAAATTATAAGTAAGATATAGAATGAAAAAAAATTCAAAAAAAATATGTTTAGAAAATTC